>VRLP01001197.1:0-144041 GCA_009660295.1 Lophius piscatorius
ATGCACACTCACACACACTCTCTCACACACACATATGCACACTCACACACACTCTCTCACACACACATATGCACACTCACACACACTCTCTCACACACACATATGCACACTCACACACACTCTCTCACACACACATAAGCAGACTCACAGATACACGCACACAAACACGCACAAGCACACACTCATTCACACACACACAAATGCACGCACATCTGCAAACACGCACACACACACACACACACAGACAAACACCCACACACACTACACTTAAACTACAAAAGAAAACAAGACAATCTCCTGATTGCTACATCTTTACAGTTAGGAAACATTAATAACCCTCTGCATTAGGACATGATATTGACGTCCACACAACAGTCAATGGTTTATTTAAGTCATTAAAGCAAGAATAAGAGCCACTCTAAATAAACTCTTATCAGGATCGTGGAACAAGAGACGCTTCTTAGATTCCTGCGATACGATCAGCAGCGATAGGAGCCCAGCCAACACTCCAGAGCCTGCTCCTTCCACGATCTGCTGCTCTGGAGCAGATAAATATTTATCCTTCACTCACGTGTCACTGACAGCCAGGTTGTATCTCCAGTCGTCAGATGACTCTAAATCAGACCAGCATTCTGCCTGTAAGCCATCACAGCGCAGGGTTATCAGATGAAAGCGGTCAATTTCAGTGCTATGCCTGCATGGCACCTCCCCTCTGGGGCAAAACTGGGGTTTTGTCTGGGATGAAGGGGAAGAGGGGGGGAGGTCGGGGTTGGTACTGTGTTGGATTTAGCATCAGGGCCAAGGTCATGTCTGGGAAAAGAGAGAAAAAGAAGAAAAAAAAAAACCCAGGCAGGATCCCCTTTGAGAGGTTCGGCACAGCTGCCACCAACCGTCGAGTGGCAGTCAACAAAAAAAAAGACAGAAAGAAAAGAGGAGAAATATGCATTTCATTGTTTTCCTCAAACAGACTCTGGGGAATATAGTGGCGTGTTTAAAAAGCAGCATCAATATGTCAAGCGCTTTGACCTCGGCTGACAGAACAATGCAAGTCGGCGGAGAGAATACTCGCGGAGGTATCGGCGCGGAGGGGGGGGCGTAAACGATGGGAAACAGACTCCACTTCCTGTTTTTCTTTCAGTATTGTTTCCTTCCCAACTTGACCTGAACCAAGCAAGGCTGCATGTGTGAACGGGCGAAGAGAGTCGACCCGCAGAAATAACATCGACCTGAATCGAAGCGGACTGCGTTTGTGTCTGGATGTTATTTACCGTCAACAGATCGCCAGGGATAGAAGAGAGCAAGTGTGTCGTGTTTTCAGGTTTCAGATTTCAGTCATTTCTTTCTATTCCACGAGGCGTCTCAAGTCTTTGAAGTTCGCTACAGCACATACATTCATTCATTGGACCTCCAAAACAAAAAAAAGGCCCAGTTCCGTTTCTGAACACCTCTGACCTCTAGTCCTTGGGGTTTGTGACGCGTTTCCCGACATCAAAGCAAATAAAAGTTTTTAAAAAAACATGTAGGATAAGTAGAAGATGTTTCACCTCCAGGCCGATTTTTATGATTCTGACAGTGTAATCTTTTATAATCTGCAACCACTAAATGCACGGATGTGTCCCTAAAAACTATTAGACCAGCAGCTGCGCTCTCACCCTATTTTGATGTACCATCTTTTATTACATCAAAACACGGTAGGTTAAATAGTTAAAGTGTCAGCTCCACCCGACAATCATGATTTATGGGCGAAAAAAGAGGCGTGGCAGTTTCTGTTTCTCTGTTTTGAGAGAGAATTTGTAGCCCGCAGCCAATATTTGTGTTTGGACTACAGGCTAAAAACATAGCGGGCAGGTTATTACCATCTCTGCCTTTATTATAGATTCATTGACCCTTGAATGTCCTAACAAACTGTTTGGTTCAGCACATTTTCAGTCTCTATTTCTTTTTTAAAACAGGGACTGAGTCTGTTAATAATAATATAGTATGACCCGATGGCAGCATGTATGCGCCAAAGAGTAAGGGGCCAAGGACAAACCCCTGGGGGACACCAAAGGTCAAAGGGGCCACCGAGGAAGAGGCATTCATTATGGCAATTGAGTAGGATTTTCTTTTTAGCATATTAAAGCATGTGAGGACCTACTAAACAGAATTATGTGACTTGATACGACAAAAAAAAACTATAATAAGAGTCAAGCAGTTTTCTAAAAGACAAGCTTGACCAAAAGGTTGAGCTAATCTTATGGAAAAAAGACTATTTTATACGAAATACAACATTTTTATCATTAAATAATGTTAGTAATCTGATTTCTTTTACTGTTTGAAAACATGCTTGACCAAACTTTTTGGCATTTTATCGTAAATTTAGATTTTTTTAGGATTATTTTCCCATACTTTTCTTTTCTTGGCGAGAACATTTAAGGGTTAGGAGCTGCAGTTGTATCGTTGATTTGAATTCAAAATCAAATTCAGCAATGAGGAACCTTTCCTGCAGGGTTGTGAAGAGGTGCCGCCATGTTTATTTTTGCTGCGGAACGCTCCCTTTATGAAACAAGGATCGAATAGGGTTCTGGCGTTGTGGTCTCTAAAAGGACCTAGCTAAATCCTACACGCTTAGAGTGAGGATCTTAACTGTTTGCTTACTTTGAGCTCGACAATGCTCTTGTTGTCCTTTGAGGTGAGCTTGGGGTCCTGGAAAAGAGGGTCTTCCACGTAGATCAGGTCCCACTGCTCCGTGTAGTAGCCGTCCAATACGAACGCCACCTTAGTTACCACGGGTGGCTGCAGAGCCAGTTTGGCTAGCGAGGGCGTGGTGCACTGGATGGACGTCCGGTTCTCACCATAAACACAGCTCTAGAGAACAAAGTCAACACAGACAAACAAAAGGTAATGGTCAGAGAATGTGTACACTTAGGCGACATGTACACACCTCAGCAAATGAAGTTTCTTCTTTAATTGCTGCAGTTTGTTTGTCCAAAGGTCTAGGCTTACACTTGTTAACTATCGCTCAGTATCTGTGGGAGTAAACAGTTGACCCAAAGTGGCTTTGTTCGTGACACGGATATCTTTTATAATGAACACTAGCAGGCTTTCATAACCTTACAGGCAACCCACGAGTAAAAGGCTTAAATGCATGTCTTACATGGTGGCGGACTATTTGGCCTTTCAACTGTAGCTGCTTGTAAATTCTCCGTTTTCCAGGTAAAGGTGAATCTAATTAGGCTTCTTTTATTGCCACGGTAATGCAGGCATTTCATCAGTCCCTTTTGTTGAGGAAAGGTCTGAGTTGTAGGGCCAAGTCCCCGATTAACCAGTCAATCTAAGCTCCAGCCCTCACTTATGGTCTTCAGCTCTTTGTAGTGACCAAAAGAATGAGATCTAAGCTGACAAAATGGGGGTCCTTCACAGGGTGGTTGGGTTCCGCCTTGGGGTTATTTTGTGGGGCTCTGACATCTGAAGGGAACTCAAGGCAGAGACTACACCTTCATATCAAAAGGAGTCTGTTGAAGTGGTTCAAGCGTCTGATTATTATGGACCGAGGTAGCACCCATTGGGACGTCAAGGTCGACGAAGAACTAACTGGATGGATTACTCATCTCATTTGGCCTCAGAACAACTCACAATCCCTCCGAATGAGGTGTCAGGGAGCGGGGAAGTCTGGAAGACCCGGCTTAGACTGTTGGTACTACAGCTAAAACTGAAGAAAATAGATAGATGTACAATTTCAATCACTCCGGCACGCGTAAGACCATTGTACTTTCTCCAGACAACGGTGGTGCATCAAAATAACGACGTACACCAAGTCTGTTTGCCAAGGACTTCTGGGACTCCTTCATTTCCTCTACTCTTCTCGCATTGAAGCTCAGGTGTCTACTCGGAAACCTACACCTTAAATTCTCCATTGAAAAAGTGTTAACGAACTTCGTCTGTGTATTCCGTAACATTTTGGAAATTTAAATACAGATAAGAACAACAAAATGCATATATACACGGACAAAGAGACGAAACACTTCAACGTCTTGACTTTCCCACTAGCCGGGGTAAAGACAACTCCCTCCAGGACTTTTTCGCGATGACAATGGACAACCTTTTACTAGCTTGGCAGTTTCTTTTGGTCCAAACCCATTACACGAGACACCGCCTGCTCTCTGCCACTGCTTTGTTTACTTGCTTTGCCTAAGGGCACAACTGAGTTTCATCCCATGTTGGATTCCAGCCTCTGAACTCATTAGGACCACCTGGTGAGAGACAGAGGGATCACCCAGAGCCATTTTAATTTATGTGTTCCAAAGCTTCACCCTGTCCAAAGAGAGCACTGGTATGTCAAAAGATGAGTTGGACGCAAAAGGGACATCTCTTTGAGAGCTTCTGTTCTGTGGTTCCTCAGGCTGTTTGTGATTTAACAGTTTTACGACCGCCAATGAAAGTTGGAGTACAAATCCCACTATGGGGGGTTACCATATCATAGTGGGCCTACTCGGCCTCTGATTGGCTTAGGATGATGATGATGACCTTTCCCATGTAGACAAAGGTCTGTTAGTGAGAATGTCATGGTCTTAAATGTCATTGTCCAGCCAGGCCAATAAGAGACAGTGGAGGGCAGGTCATGGTGTCGCCATAGTAAGATTCATAAATTTGCCTGGTGAAGGTATGCGCTCATAGCGTAGCCTCCCATTTGCCATATGTAGCGGATCTGAACGTGATAAGTCAAACTTCAAATTTTACACCCACATAGACCTAAGTGTGAGGAAGAACTGGATTGATTTTGGGAAAGGTCGGTCTTTTCAGGCCATAATTTCTCAACCGTTGCTCCAAATTAGTCCAAATTTGGTGCATGTGAATCGGATCGAGATCTATTGTAGATATATATGTATCATATTTTATTCTAATAGTTCATCTTTTACTAACTAAGGGGACTTTTTTTTAAACAGAATCTTATATTTTTTAGGACTTCCTAACCTTTTGGTCCGATTTAGTTAGGATCCACATGTTGAACAATATTCCAAGACCCAAATGAAAAATCAATAGACTACCTAAAAGTGAAAATAGTCAAATAAATGTGTTTCAATGCAAACTAAAATCCAAGCGTGATCAAACATCAACGACAAAGCGTTTTAAAATCCTTTTCCACGTTTTTACACATTAACAGCCGATCTAACTGCACTGGTGGATAAATGCAAGTATTAGCAATCTGAATCATCTCATAACCAGTATTTAATTCTAGTGCATTAAAAGTTTTTGCAGTATAGACTGACCTGAGAGCTATTGTTGATATGAATTTACAGGCAACAGTTACCAGGAACACTGAAGAACCCACAGTAAGACTATCAGCATGTCAATATGTGTATTTGTTTCTGCATGACAGCAGGCACGCTCCAACTATATGAGTTCCATATTTCTTCCGGCAAGCTGAAAAGACAGAAAAGGGGGCCGTCTCAGCCGTGGTTTATTAATAATGCAAAACAAATATCTTTGATATGTGATACTAATTAGATTAGGTCATTATAAAGTACGAAGGCATGATGCACCTGTGCACAGGTGCACTAAGAACCTGCCGGGCTTGTTTGGCTCCATGCTGAGAGATCCATGTTTGTGCTGCGGTGGCCGATGTGACTGTTTATCTTCTGGGCTACAATGGTAGATGTGTTTGTGAAGTGATGCAGAAAAACAGGCTCTTGTCACCTTCAACTACAACGGAATCCACCATCACACTGTCACTATATATATATATACTGTATATATACTGTATATATATATACTAGAAGAAGGTATATTATCAGTCTATGTGATATTGTACAGTATGTGCAATTTACTGTAATTTTCTACAGTATGTGATAAATTACCATTGTTAAATACAGTATTTCATAATTTACTGTGATTCTACAAAGTATCTCAAAATACTTCTATCTGATAATTGACAATCTTTCTATAAAGTATATCTTAAATTCCTGTGATTCGGCACAGTATCTAACAATTTACTGTTATTTTCTAAGGTAATGATAATTTACCAAACTTTTCTACAGTATGTTTTAAATTAGATTATTAAATCGGCACAGTATCTAACAATTTAACCGTAATTCTCTAGCGTATGTGATAAATAACCAGAGTTCTATACAGTATATCTTTAAATACTGTGATTCAGCACAGTATTTAACAATTTACTGTAATCTTCCAACGTAATTGATAAATTACCCTAATTCTCTACAGTATATCATAGTTTACTGTGATTTTGCACCTTATCTAAAAATCTACTGTATTTTTTTCTGAAATATGTGAAAGAATGACCACAGTTGTTACTACTGTTTTCTGTGACTTCAGACAGGCTCTGACAATTTACTGTAATCCTCTAAAGTATGCAACAATAAACTTCGAACCCCTACAATGTATTACCATTTACTGTCATTTTCAACAGTATCTGATAATACGCTGTAATTCTCCACAATATGTTGTTATATTGTGATTTTGTACAGCTAGAGATCATTTAGACGACAGTATGTGGTTAATTACCGTAATTTCAATATTATGTATTATATTCGCTGAAATTTTGTCCTGAAGTGATAATTTACTGTAATTCACTAGAGTGGAATATCGATTTTTATGTCTCACTACAATGTAACTTTATACAGTACATAATGTGTTTACTGTGATTTTTTTTTAACAGTATAATATTTATCACCTTGATTTTCTCTAGTGGGAGTCTAACTATGCTTAATTGTTTAACATCATCTTCTACAGTAGTGACTTCTTACTTGGATTTCACTGACAGTGTTGTTTACACTGATTACAGTTTTCTACCGTGAAATAGTTTACCGTAAATCACTGTCATTTTTTTTTCTTTCACACTGTTATGTTGTGAAAGTAGGACTTGTAGCTGAAGTGGAGGATTCTAAAAGTGCGGTGCGGAGAGTTTTACTGGAGTCGGATATCTGACTACCCCTTTCCCTCACTGCTTCCAGCACCCTGACAGATATCTGACTCCCTGGGGTGCCCCTCTGCCTGTAAAACCATCAGAACAGTCCGAAAGTACCGCTGAAAACTCGCCGCAAACGCATGAGCTGCAACACATTTAAACCACACACATGCAGCTCTTTTAAATGTGTGTGTGTGTGTGTGTGCTGGTGCTTTAGGGCAGCGCCGGGTCACCCAACAAAAGCAATCCAATTAACCTCCATCCTCCACGCACCAATGAGGACGGAGGGGAAGGGGAACCGCGCAGTAACCCCCCCCCCCTCTCCCAGGGGTGCGAGGAAAGGAAAAATATCCTGTGAATTAGTGGAAACCTCAGTCATTTTCATTGTTCCGTCGATATCTCCTCTTATTCTAGGGAGAGGTCTGCAGGTCGAGAGCAGCTGTGAATACAATCGCGACCGGGCCGAGGGGTTTACTGCCGGGCGATGAGAGAAACAACGATCCCCAAAACCTCGGCTGTCCCCGAAGGATCATTAGTGTAACAGCCTGCGAAAAAGCCCTAGTCATAACGGAGCACCGACGCACTAACGGCTCGTCAAATCTAGAGTGATTTATAGCCGTGGAGTTTTCTGTCCTTTCCTAAAGTGCTGTGGATGAATTTAAGTTTTTGGGTTTAGATGATCAACACAGGCGGTTTTACACAGTCCTACGTCGACAGACGCCGGGCTTTTTCATGTCATTGTGTTTATTTTACGTGTTTTCTGACACCAATGTCACCATAATAGATGCAATAGAGCACAACTTTTCTTTTTTTTACACATTCCATGATGGAAAAAGGAGAATGAAGAAGATAATTATTTTATTACCTGCCGCTATTTCTTAATAACAAGATAACATAAATTCAGATGTCCACTTTTGTTTTTTTAAAGATGACATAAGATGACATACAGACAAAATATAGATAGGAATAGATGAATCGATTTTCAGATATATTATGGATAATGAATGCAGTACCACAACAGACCACTGGGGGCAGTGTAGCCAGAACACCTCAAATGCCTACGGACACAACAAAGAATAAAAAAAGACTAGTGACAAAGCATAGGAAATTTCCCATCCACATGTTGTGATGCATTTGGTGATCTAAAAACAACAAACGACTTTGTTATTGTGGAAACTTGTGACTCGGCGACTTGTGGTCATATTGAGTTCAACACAAAACGGTATTTGAGGATTTACAGATGCTACGTTTGTCTACTCTCCCAACCGACATTGGGCGAGAGGGGACATCAAAGGGTAAACACTGTTTTTGAAGGAAGCTGGAGCATTGGGAACCAACCTAAAACAGGGGAGAGCATGCAACCTCCAAACAGGAAGTTGTCATTGAACCCAAAACCTTCTTGCTGTGTTTTAAAAAACACAGTTTTTTGTGTCCTAAAAACACAGTTCCTTACCGTTGGTCCGATTTAGTCCAAATTTGGAGAATAAAGTAGATTTTAGGAAATCTATGTCGTAAATATAATACTTTACTCTTGCAGTTCATATCTTACTCACTAGGGGGAGTCTTTATTTTTGTTTTATGAAAAACACTGTTTTCTGTACATGCTTTTGCAGTCGGGGACGCCATCAAAGGTCCAGTTCAATTCTATATCTCACAGTTGGGTATCTTTAGGGGGTCTTTGAAAGGAAAGAGGCTTCTTGAGGCCATCAGGTGTCAGCTGGGCAGATTTAGCCCAACAGGATGAGAAGGAGAGCTTTGTGAGAAGAAATAAGCCCGTTTATGAGTGCAGGCGACAGGTGCCTGGCTACGTCGACGCCGCCACTAAAACCAAATCAAGTATCTGTGGTTCAGGCCGGCGAAACTCCACTGGCATGAAGTCGGCTCTCTCAGTTCTCTGAGTGGTTAGTGGGAATTCATTTTTTGCTTTTGCTGTTTTTTAGTGTATGTGCGGCCCAGTTTTGGCTTTGTGACAATACCAGCCTTACACGACAGATCGTAAATACATCCCTTTCATGTTTGTGGGAAAGCTGAGATTGGCTGAGACCAGGCTTTGGAGATCTGAGAGGCAGATATCAAGTCCACACTGGACCTTTTTTTTTTTTTTTCATTTTTATGCTGTGGCTGCAGCTGAAAGGCTCTGCTGCTGAACATTAGAGAGTCTTAGCTGCTTCCTCTCGCCAACCTGTTGTGGTGCACACTGCAAAAACTCAACCTCCAACCAAGAGCATTTGTCTCATTTCTATACAAAATATCTTATTGCACTTGATTTAAGGAACAAAAATTGAAAAAGTAAGATTTCACTTCGATATTGGGACTTTTTTTGTTCGGTCAAAGAATCTTGAAAGTTCCTCAAAAGCTCAAATTTAGTATTTCCAGCCAACTTAAAGAGAAATGTCATCGTAAAAATGCTTAATTATTACTATCGAATCTTATTTCAAAGTAATCGGAATGGTATTAAATCTAGAAATGTACCACTGCTGAATACAGGGGAAATTTAGGAAATAGAAGAAATATGCAAAAATGCATATATTACAATAAAAAAACAACAAAGAAAAGTGATGCGGTTGGATCTCGCGATATAAAAGGTGAAAGACACAAAATTCTAAGTATTACTGGCTGATTCTGGGACACAAAACCGCCTTAAATTAGTCAAATATAGTTGAAATTTAACATTTTAAGACGTCCTCTATCTGAATCTCACGTCTTATTTTCGTTTTTTTAACTAAAACTTGAAGGGTAAATTTTCTCCAGTGCGTGGAGATATTTCTGGGACAGTTGAGTGACCGGTGAGGCGATGGGCGGTGCCGCTGTGGCTTCATCATGTAGCTTTATGGACGCATCTCTGGAGGCTTGTCGGCCTGGCTCACATTACTCTGTTGGCGATGGAGACCACTGGAATATGACATGCGTGAAAGATGGTCGCCTCTATTTTGAGGGGTTAAGACAATAAGATACTTATACTGTCCCTCCCCATCCTGAGCCTCAACTCATCCCGTTTACTGGACGGAATTTAACAGGCGACAGCTGGGGCCCTACGGGGCTTGATCCCATCCTAAATCATTAGTAACTATCGCCATATTTCACACTGGCTGCTCGGCTCACGCTCTCGCTCTGTCTCCCTCTAGGAAGCTAGAAATTAGTCGTTGCCATTCCATCTCCGGCCTGTTATTCCACTTTAAATTCTCAATGAACTCTGAGGGTATAGGAGCTGCAGTCCACCATCAGTCATCCTCCAGCCTGTTAACCTTTCACATCGAAACAGGGAACCTTTACAAAAAAAAAAAAAAAGCTGTAAAACGTCCCTGTTTGCGAGGCTTTCTAGAAAATCTTAGAGATGAATTCTCTTACTGTGATGCTGGGGCAACAGGTGAGACGTAAATAAGATAAGATGAGATTCTGTTTGTTCAAGATGACTGAAATTAATCTATTAGTATGAAAAGTAATGTACTGTAAATCTACAAACTAGTAGATCCTGAATTCATAAATTAATCAGAGACCATTTTTTATTTTCCTTTTTTAAATTTGCTTCGGGTGTTTCTTACTATTAATTATATTGAATAAACTTCTTTTTTCCGCTTCCTTGATTATTCTATTTTAGTCAAATGCTTTTGTTTATCTTTGCTTATTTATTTCCGTCTAATATGTACTTTTCTATTGAGGAAACGTTTTACCGTTGACTCGTCCAGTTGGTTGTAATGACTCTTCAAAGTGTTCAATAAAGCATTAAAAAAAACTAGAAAAAAACTGAAAAAATAAAATAAGAAAAAATTCTTCATGTCTACGAACATAAAGAAGAAGAAAAAAGAAAAGAAGAAGAAGCTGTGTATTTACAGATCGCAGCGTTACACATTACAGACATTTTTTAATTTATTTTACAAGTTAGATAATAAAAACCATCACCGTATCGGTATTTTTGTTGTGGTAAAATCTTTTCACTCTTCGCTGCCATCTTGTGGCGTATTAAACCCAACATAAAGGACTTTTTGGGCTCTGAAAGATGAAAACGAAATCAAACGCACATTTCTATAACTACGCTGTAACTTTCCAACGCAGACCGTCATAAACCGAGACCACAGACCGTCTTTGGTCTACATTTCACCAATAAGACAAAACAATTTCAGCAAATCTCAGTGTTAAAGCCGCAAAGCGCTAACCGACATGCTAAGTACGACACATTAAGAGCACAGAAGAAGAGTATTGATACAAAATAGGTATCTTGCACGTATTGCATGATATTGGTATTTTTCCAGTGCTTGTTAAACCACATCATGGACGCGGATGATTCTTGTTTCATAGCGGCGGGCCCGGGTCACCTGAAACCCAGTTCCACTAAGTTAACTCGTATTTCTGCTTCAGTCAGGGGAGCAAATGAAACAGCAGGGCATCAAAGTAACCGTGTCCCAAGTTAATCAGTGGCGTAACCGACCCGACATCAGGGAAACTGGTGGTAGAAACTTTCGTCACAACTTAATAAATAGCATAATATACTTATAAGATAATCATAAAAAATAAAAAAAACTAGTTAGATATATCCGATATCATCAAAAAGGCCCCCAATCCCCATTCATCATAATAAAGCCCCCCCATTCTGAGTCAAATATGAACTATTAGAATCATGACATATGCAATGTAGGTCTCTGCAAGTCGATTCAAACACATTCAAATTTGGACTCAGGCAGACAAACGGTTCGGAAGTTATGTCCGAATATTAAACCAAGCTCCCCCTAGTGGGTATAATATGAACTACTGGCATATAAAATACGTTATATGCAAGATAGATCTCTTTGAGTAATTTCCATTTCATCAAATTCTGAATAAATCGGATTTACGGTTGAGAAATTATGGCCTAAAAATCTTCTGGAGATAAAGCTCCCCCTAGTGTTCGGAATGTGAAACCGACCTTTCATAAAATAACTCCAGCTCTTAGGAGCTCTGAGGTCTATGTGGGTGTACAATTTAAAAATGATCTACGTCTCAGTTTTTGAGATACAGCGTTAATAATTGTTGTGTATTATCACCTTCGGGGAATTGTCGGTAAAGTCAATTGGTTTGTTGACCTTTCTTCATTGAGTGGGCGTGGCCAAAATCACTGCTCCACTACACTCTTTCACACTTAGAAACGTCCAGATGCGGCAAAAATCTTCTAATAACTTCGGCGCATTTCTACCGGATCGGTTAAGTTTAGACGTCAAGTCGCCTCGATAGCAGCTGCTGAGGCCGGAGGCCGAGGTCCGTCGGCGGGGGCGGGGGGGGGGGGGGGGGGGGGGGGGGGGGGGGGGGGGGGGGGGGGGGGGGGGGGGGGGGGCGACGGCGCTGCAGATGTGAGTCCAGGTGAATAAGCGATTCAAACCCAAATTTTTTGGATCATAACCCTTAATTTCAAAGCCGTCTCCTTGCGTCTGTTCACGGTGTTTGTGGGTAATGAAGCCTGAGATCCCAGGAGACCCATCAACCACTGACCTGAACGCAGGTCAACGACCGGTGAAAGTTAAACTGAAAGATGAGACTCTGCAGCGAGAGAGAGAGAGAGAGAGAGGTGTGTGTGGGTGTGTGTGTGAGAGAGAGAGGAAGAGGAAAGAAAGAAGGATCAGGAATAAAGGCATATTGTGCCTCTTATTCCAAGAGTGAGCATCAGTTTGTGTGTCTATTTACCCAGAACATCATTATCTCCTCACTGAACCTGCTGCACCGTGTTCCCCAGAATCACAGATAACATCATTACAAAGCACTGCCTGTCCCCACGGCGCCTCCCAAAGACAAACACACACACACGCATGTGTGAGCACACGCACAGCCACCCACCCAGAACACACACACACACACACACACACATGTGCAGAGAGAGAGAGGAGACTGTTTGTTTGTTGTGACACAATAGTTCACCTCAGATCTGTGAGAATAAACTTTTTTATCAGCAGTTACTTCTGTCTCATAATAATAATTATAATAATAATAATATGCTTTATTTATCGAGCATCTTTCATACGATTGATGCCGTTCAAAGTGCGTAAAAAAAAAAAGAGGATAAAATACCGCCTTAAATCATCAGGCAATAAAATCAAAAAAGATAGATGATGAAATCTGTAAAATACAGTAAAAGAAACAATATAGGTGAACAAGTTAACGCTCCAAATACTATACTATACTGTATAAAAATGAACGTGGTGAAAAAGTTTGAGCAGCCAGTTGAAGTACTTCCTGTCCATCTCGTGTAAAAACTGGGTCCGGAGGTTTAAGTACTTCTCGATATGGAGAATTCTGTGCAGTTTAAGCAACAACTGCAATGAAACCCAGTCTGACGGTCCTGGCTCTGATCCTGGAGGACTGTCAGGGTGGATCAGCGGGTCAAGAAGTTCACTCTGTGGGGAAACTGTGTTGGGTTGATTCTGTGGTCAGTTGTGTTTCCTCAGACAGGCCCGACTCGTTTCTGGCTGCAACGCGAAAAGTGTTTTCTCACGAGGCACTGAGGAAAGTTCGGGCTGATGAAAAGTAGAAATCAACCTTTCTAAACATTTTTCTAGGAATGAAGGTTATTGAATGTTGAAACGATGAGCTTCTAAATGTCCAGTTTGTGAAAATGTAGTTGTTGTTTTTTTAGGGGAATCTCTTTGAAAAAAGGGAATACAATATTCAAAACTACGTTTATTTGTGTTCTTTCAGCTGAAAGTAAAGATATATATTTTTTTTATTTCCATGGAGCGGGTCCATTTGGAGGCCGGCGTGTTGGTACAGACTGTTTTTGTATTCTGTCATTTTTCGGAACAAGAAAACGCGACAGAGCGCCAACACTCGCCGTCAACGCAAACACGGCTCATGTAACGTTTGGCTGTAGAATCCTCCGGCGGCCCGGAGCACACCGGCCCTTTAAGAGGTTAAATCAAGGCGGAGTCCTCGCAGTGCAGAGGTCACGGGTTCAATTCCACCTGTGGCCCTTTGCTTCATGTCTCTCTTTCTGTTTACGGTAAATAAAAGCCTTTTGGTGCATTCCTTTGATCACTACCCCTCATTTTTTTGAATTCAGTATTTTAATCCGTTGCTAATAATAATCATGATAATAATAATAATAACTTAAAAAATTGCTGACTACGTAGGACAAGCGATAACTGCTCACACAAATGCAATCGCCCTAATGGTCATAGTCTAATATCGCTAGGCATTGTGGGGAAATGCTCCGTTCATTTTAAACGGTGATTTTTTGATATAAAATGCTTGATATCTTTAAAAAAAAGTTTAAAAGGCTTAAATGTGAAAAGTGGTAGCAAACATGTGGTTCAGTAGCTCAACGTTTTAATTTAGTGAATGTTCCAACGGAAGAATAATATTAACATTGAAAAATGCCTAAAGTGTCCACACTATATATATATATATATATATATATATATATATATATATATATATGACTGGGATCAGTCTGTAGCGGCGATGGAACTTCTTCATTCTTTTCATGAGCACATATTTGTCAAAAATAGCGCACCTCATTGCCGTTGACTTATGACCGGGATGACAGACAGTCTGCACAGACTCATAAATGACATGTTATTTACATTTAAAACCTTTTTAAGGCCCATATAACTGAGCTGGATCAATTCAAGACAGTTTAAGGGCCTGCAGACAGAATGATGAAAGCCTGCGGCGCGGAATAATTTAAAACACCTCCGGGCCGCCGCCGCTGCAGAGGCCGAGCGGTCCGCGGGCGCGGTGACGTGCTTCAGGCATGCAGGCGAGTGTGTTGGCGTGTGTGTGTGTGTGTGTGTGTGAGTGTGTGTGTTTCCTGCTCTGAGTAGAATACAGTCTGACGGAGGTGAGGAGAGCCAAAGGCTCCGATCTGCCACTGTATGTGAGTCAGAGGTGACAGCTGGATCCTACACATCAGACTGCGGCGTTTCCATTTCCTCTCTTCCCATGTTTGTCTGATACTTAAGCCCTTTTCAATTTTCAGACCTTTTGTTTTTTTTCAACTAGATGGTCTTTGGGGGGAGTTGGGAGTTAGTGTGAATAATGAAAATACCATGATATGACAGAGAGGTATTTGAATAATGTGTTTTTTCACCAAACAGAGCCAGGATCTGAGGAGGCGGAGCAGGAGCCAGACTAAGGAACTACATCAGGATCCGAAAAGTTGCTCGGCCGCATTCATGTTTGCGCTCCCACCGCATCTCAGGGGACGCAAATTAAGACAATAGTTTTATTTATGGTGGCAGTTTTCATGTTTGAACAGGTGAGGAGGCGAGCAGAGTGATTGACGCGTCAGAGTGGGAAGACCGCTTTGTCTGATCAAGCAGTTTTTGATACGGTTACAGAAATTATAAATGTAAAAAAAAAAGAGAAGGTAATAATATATATTAATATAATAATTTCCATCTTAATTGCTAAAAAATTCACATTAACTCTAAGGGACCGTCTGCAAATTTTACGGATTTTCGTCAAAGTCCCTAAAGGAATTCAACAGATTTATTTATTTTTTTTACATAAAAATACCCGGACTGTCTGCAATGTCAAATAATAAAAAATGTTTTATTGATTGTGTTGACCACGCTATATATATATATGCTAATGTAGTGACTCGCCAAATGTAAAGCCCAACAACAAAGCAAATTAAAATTGCTTAATCTTCCAAAAATGCTGCCGTTACTCTTTCCCATGAAATATAATCAAAAATAATTTAAGGTTATTATTAGAGTAATGTCCCTGTCTAATCGTCCATGTCAAGTGTTGGATGAAGATCGACTCCTCAAGGTCCCAAGGTGACTTAAGACAAGATCAGCATGGAGGCACCGTCTCCATATCAGCAAATCGAAGCAGGTTTTTCTGCCGTGAAACAAACTTCAGGTTTCTTTGCTTCTCATTAACCTGTCAACAGATTCAACTTGTTGCAGAAGAGATTCATTCTATTTATTACTGGTCTGCATGAATACTGTCAAATTAAACCGGTGTGTTGTGCAAAAATAGCCCTGGTATCCTAAAACCGGGTGTTACAGCTAGGCCGGTGTTATTCCCACTCCTCCTGGAATAACATGGATATGTTTCCTTTCTCCAAATCCAATAACTTAATGATTTTTATACAACTTCTAAGGTTTAATCAACACATTTCTGTAAGTGCAAATGTTCTCAGGCGTGAATATTCCAACCTAATTCTTACTGGCGAGCGTCGGTTGAGGTTAACGTGCATGATTTGTTGTCGTGACAAATTGCCGCAGTGTGATTGATGGCTCTGAAAATGCTGCAGGGACTCACCTGTTAACAGCTCAGAAATGATTACCTCAGTGGGAGGAGCTTTATGAGGAAGCAGGAGTCAAACCAGCACTCACTTTAAAGCATCCAATAAATGTCATATAGTGCATTTGTCCAGATAATAGACGGCTCATTTCGGAAGACGAAGCCCGTTTTGTACTCACCACGTGAAACACCGCATTATCCTGACCGGTGGTTAGGACCATCTGTGGATGAAGGCCGGACTGGAGGAAGAAGCCGTGAGCCGCCACTGTGCAGCCCCCGCTGCAGTGAGGGGGTTGAGAACGGATGTTAGCATCAGCATCAGACGCTTGACCCCGACTGGACGACCCACTTTTAGCATTAGTACATTATGCACTCGTCACCTGCTACTCGTTTCCTACTTCTAAAACATGAATCTATGTTTAGACAAACATCCTTTAGGCGAAGAAGCACGATAATTAAATAGCCCTAACAACCAGGAAGATGTGGAGAATACCACCCCCGACTCTGAATGAATAAATATCTCTCACCTGACGAAAGAGCGGGAGGGCTGGATGCTGTTGATGATGGGGTCTTGGTTGTAGGTGAACATCACAGGGGAATGGAGCTCCACTGAGTCCACCGTCACTTTCACGGGTTGCTTGGAGGGAACGGCGTGGGGAGGCGTCTTACAGGTCAGCATGCTCGACGACACGCTGATGTTGGAGGTTTGGGGAATGAGAAAGAGACATTTTGTTGTGTTGGCTGGAAAGTCGGTAGCCATTGTTGAAGTTTATATTCACATATGTCTCTTGTCTTGTCTAAAGTCTTATTTGTGAGGTCTTAAAATGACCAAATCCCCCAAAACAACTAAAATTAACACATGACCTCTGAGTTTGACGAAGTATAGTATATAGGAGGAGGGTCAGAACCACAGACCACAAACCAATCACTAGTAGAAGGAACAAATAATCCCTTAATTCGTACTCTCAGAATAAGAGAAACAATGCTTCACTGCACAAGTACAGTGAAACCTTCTGAATTTTTTTCTAAGAAGAAACTGATTCTCCTCCTTTTTTGTTTCATTCCTTTGAACTTTTCTCTAGATGTGGGTCAAAAATGGTGCAAGAAAGAAAGAAAGGAGAAAGAAAGGATAGAAAGGGACTTAACTGACCTCTGGATCTTGCAGGCTGCATTCCCTATCATCACCTCTCTCTTGTTTCCAGTGTCCAGGAAGGCTCCTCTGATGGTCAGGATGGTGCTCCCAGACTTGGGCCCGAAAGGCGGGAAGATTTCATGAATCACGGGGTCCTGTTTACAAAAACCATCGGTGTGGATCATCTTCACTTGAAGGTTTTTTTGTTATTGTTATATTTGTTGTACTTGTTTCTGTTTTCCATTATGCTGAAAACATCAATTTACTTAATGGGGTCAGCTAATGAACTACGGCGCCCCTCTGGTGAGGTTGAAGAACAATTCCCTTGAGGTACTAAGTCGTTTCCACACACTAGTAAGTCATGGTCATGAGATACTAAGGCCTTCCTATGCCTTATTAAGTTGATATCACGGGATAATAGGTCATGACCACGAGATATTAAGTCGTTCCCACACACTAATAAGTCATGGTCATGAGATACTAAGTCGTTTCCACGCTTCATTAAGTCTTGGCCACCCGGAACTAAGTCGTTCCCACACTTTTTTAGGTTGTGACCACAAGATACTAATTCGTTATCACACCCTAATAAGTTGTGGTCATGAGATACTAAGTCGTTCCCATGCTTTATTGGGTCTTGGTCACAAGCTGTTTAGTTGTTCCCACACCGTAATAAGTTTTGGCCATGAGAAATTGAGTCGTTCTCACACCTTAGTAAGTGGTGACCATGAGATACCAAGTCGTTCCCACGCCATATTTAGTCGTGGCCATGAGGTAATAAGTTGTTCCCACGGTTTATTAAGTCGTGGCCATGAGATACTAAGTCGTTCCCACCCATATCAGGTCGTGGCTACAAAACGATTCTTTTTAACACCACCATGCTGAAAATACACAGATTTTTGCAGGTTGATAGTTAGGAGCCATTCTTACCACAAAGGTGAAGCCCTCAATCTTGGCGACCTTGTGGCTGCTGGTGACCTTCACCGCGTGTCCTGATGGGGTGAAGTTCCCACTGAAGACTGGGGAACACTGCATCTCAGTCCACCTAAACAGGAGCCACAGAGCAGCCATTATGCCCCGAGGCACCCGGCACTTATCCTAATTCAATGATGGTCTTCTGCCTTGCAGTAATGCACAAAGAGCTCATCTTCATCCACGATTGGGTAGGCCCTGTTTTTATTTATTTCCTCAATTTGTTATTGAAGGTTTGTAGAAAAAAGGGAATTTGTGGATTTGGGACGGTTGGGAAGTCAGGATGCAAATTTTTTGCAGCAATTTTTCAGTTAGGGGAGTCATGTGTTAAGTGTAGCGGCGGCTGGGGGCTGGTGTCGGGTGTGGGGGGGGGTTCTTCACATTCTTTCTTCAGCACAATAACCCCTATGAAATCTTCTCAGCCCTGATGAGACACCAAATGCACGGCTCCCTTTATCGTGTGAACACCACTTAACGGCACACTGTCTGAGTGTCAGGGAGAAGACAGGAGCGAGAAGAGACACTGTGGGACAAACAGGGCTCCCTTCACAGCGTCTGCAGGCGTAAACATGCAGGCCGCCGTGAAAAACAGCACATCAACAACTTTCTCAGACACACACACACACACACACACGAGGGGAAGAGTGACGCGGCGGCTGAATGCACTCTTATCTAAAACTAGAAAAACCGCCGTGCACCAGTCCCGTCTGTCCGGACTGAATAAATAGTCATGATGGAAAGTTTTGAGGGGAATTTAACTGGAGCCTCCTGGATCCGCTAAAATATGTACAACAAAAGCATCTCCAGATGACATGGACTCCATTCTTTTTTGCGGATTTTGTTTTTAATATGCATAATGGAGAAGATGAGGAGCTGTCAGTCATGTGAAGAACAAAGCATGTATCTACTTATCATGGTTGATGAGAGGGTGAAGTTTGGTGACGCTAGTATGTATAGTTTTATTGTTTTATCTTGCCAGATAACCTCCAGACATGACGACCACCATTAAAAAACATGCTTACATCTCGACATCAAAAAGAAATATTAATGAATCAAATTTATTAGTGGTGTAAATTTTGGACAGTTTGGTGAATTTTGTGTATTTATAGAATATCAGGAATGCTGGGGAACGCTGTCAAAGTGCGTAAAAAACAGTGTCTTTCGTGAGACAGCTCCCCCTAGTGAGTAAAATATGATTGTGTACATTAAATCGTGATATATAGAAAATATATCTCCTTGAATCTATTCATATGCACCAAATTTGGACTATTAAATGTCCAAAAAACAACGTTTTTCGTTAAAAGGCTCTCCCTGGTCGGTAAAATATGAATTACTAGAGTAAAATATGATATGTGTAAGATTAAAGCTCCTCTTCTGGATTCACATGCACCAAATTTGGACTAAATTGGACCAACGTTTTGGAAGTTACGTGCGAAAAGCAGTGTTTTTCATTAAAAAAGCTCCCCCTAGTGAGTAAAATATGAAATATTCGAGTAAAATATGTTATTTAGAAGATAGATCTCCTCGTGTTGATTTATATGCACCAAATTCTGACTAAATCGGCCAGCGGTTTAGAAATGGTGGCTATTGGAGATATAAAAAAAATTCCAAGGTTTTGTTATTTGATCGAATTCATTTTAAGAATATTTCAGTTCAGTTTTTGATTTTCCAAATCACTTTCATGAATGACAATCAACGTGTTTTTTTTTTTATGTTTAGCCGGTCCACGGGTCGCTGCCTGTTTAGAGTTGTCCAAGAGGGGTTTAGAGGGGTCCAAACGGAAAAAAGAGAACAAAATGAAGAAGCCGAGCAGTCGGCCTGGCGACATCCCAAAGCCCACGGCCCACTCACCTGTTGATGTTTTCTTGTCTGGGAAGTTTGCACGGCGCCCCCGCCACCTCCACGGTCACCAGAGAAGCCTCGAAGCTCTCCGATTTGTCGAAGCCGAAGTTGCTCCCCCATATGGTGATGGTCGTCGAACCTCGTATTGGTCCAGACATCGGAGACACCTAACGCGCAGACAAGAGACATTAACATTTTAAACATTTACACACACTCTAAGTCTAAGATACCTCCTTAGATTTTGGTTATCAGGTCAACTTTACACCAGTGATGCAACGACTCATGGTTTCATTTCTTTGCTTCCTGTTTTGAGGAGGACGTTGCTGCTGCCCCACCTGTCCGCTGAGGTTCCAGGTGTATTTGTTTTAAGGTTAAAGGTAAGGTTAAGGTTAAACATTGGAGGCATGACTATTCCCTCTCACTACTTTCGTTATCTGCCGTTCTGTGGATTTTTTTTAATACATTCGTTCTAAAATTATTCAACTTTGTGTTTTTGTAAAGAAAGGCAATATATCAAAGTACGCGTCTAACTACAGATGTAATTTTATTCAATTAAGGTTCGTTAATCACTAGAACATCTGGAGGTTTAATAGATATGACCCAGAGGCAGCATGTAAATGCTAAAGAGTAAGGGGCTAAGGATGGAGCCCTGGGGGACACCGCATGTCATGTTTTTGTTGTTTTTATACATTAAAGCCTGTGAGGACTTATTATTCAGAATTATGTAACTTGATTTAATCAAAAAAGTTAAATAAGGGGTCAAATATTTTTCTAAAATCATGCTTTTACAGCCAAAGAAATACAACATTTTTATAAAATCTGATATTTTCCAAGAAATAATACATTCATTTATAAGTCCGCTTTTTTTTTTTATTGTTTAAAACATGCTTGACCAAACAGTTCTTGTCATTTTATGTTAAATTTAGATATAAAATACTAAGCTTATTTCCCTTTGGTGAGTAAAAGGTTACGAAATGTCAACTAAAAGAGTAAATAATTCAAATGTTTCAATGTAATATGCGAGATAAACCGAATTTGGGATTAAATCGGACAAATGATTTGGGATTAAATCGGACAAACTGTATGTTTCTCAAAAAAAAGTCCCTTTTAGTTATGAAGTATAAACTATTAGCATCAAATTTTGTAAAAAATGATTGATAACCTGAAAACCTTTCGAGATAAAGCTCCCCCTAGAGTCGGAAAATATGCAACAGACGTTTCCCCAAATCAAAAGTGAAATTTATCCATAAAATACTTTTTGAGTTGTTGAAATGAAGAATCGTTGTTAGCTGCGATGACGATTACATAATATCCCAAACTTTTCGGGGATATAGTTAATATCACAGTAGAGACAGGATGAAAAGATGACTCCTCCCCCCACAGTCTGAATCTGAGCAGGTGGGTGTCAAAATGACTCAATCACAAAGTTAATCGGTTACTTTTCCCAAAACAGTGGGAGGGGCTGAAGAGTAATGATTGACACGTGCGTTACCTTAGTGATGACGGGTGTGCAGTAGTCCTGAGTCCAGAGCGAGGAGGAGGGGCACTGCTTGGCTCTGGTGCAGCGTCCGTCACACCAGCCGCATTCGGTCACCTGTGATGAAAGCAGGCAGGAAGTGCAGGTGGTCAGCTGACCACAGCCAGGACCAATCAGAGGAACCTTGGTGATCTAGGAGGAAGTCAGAGACAAGAATAAAGTTTGGGAGATAAAAAGTAGATTAGCAGAAAAACAAAAAGGTCCGATATCAGAAACCTTGAGGTAAGCTTCTAGGAATATTATTCTATGTTTCTGTCGTGTTCTTGTTATGATTTAGAGAAGAAGACGTAACATCAAATGTTCCCGTTTTGCATTTTTCCCATCAATCACACCTTGTTTCCTGTAGCCAATAGCAGGGCTCCGTCCGAGGGGTCCAGCAGAACCACACTGGTGGAGATGGGTCTAGAGTCCAGGCGAATGTTCACATGAGGCGAAGCAGATCGAGAGAACAGCACCTGAAAGATGGACGACACATTACGGCTATGAGTTAAAAGGGAAAAGCAACATTTTGCCGCATTTAGCTCCAAACACTGTTTAAAAAAAACCAAAGGAGAAGGATTTTATTTTTATGATGAATTTTAGTCATTCTAGTTAGTCTCCATAAAAGACAATATTTGTATATATATACAAATATATATATATATACATATATTGACACACAATACATACATGTAGGCATATTTATATATACATGTACATATTGTCATATATATGCACAAATCAAATATGTATGTATATAAACATACATGTGTGTATGTGTGCCAATATATATACATAAATATATAAGTATGTCTATATAACTAGGTATGTATTGTATTTTCATGTATATGTACAAATCAAATATGTTTGTATGTCTATATATATATATATACTGTATATATATATATATACTGTATATATATATATGGGAGAAAACAGAAGAGCACAGGGTCTCTACTGGGGAGTGTTGCTGCTCCATTTACATGAAGTTTAGATTATAACATTCTTACACACACACACACACACATACACAGTCCACGTACACACAGTTATATCTTTCTGATATGTCTAAACGGAGATGCAACGCATCTTTCAAACACCAAGCGCTCCATTCATGAAGTGGTGGTCTCACACCTGGACGGCTGGAACGTTCCATGGATGGGGGCTATGACCTGAGCATGAACGCCTTCACCACAAACGGAGGATGTTTCGTCCACTTAATCTGAGTTACGCCGCGTTAGTGTCCGGGAAATGTCCATAACACTCTGTATTGTAGATTTTAAATGTGATTTTGTTGGCTGTACTCGTATTGTCCCCGCCCCTCGTCTCGCCCTCACAATGCCTTGTTTTCCAGTGTCATTCCTCCCGCTGTTTGAGCCCCATGATCAACGTTAGCTTTGTAACAGCGAGCATAATGGGTGGCTTTCCGCTGGGGACAAGGCCATACAACGGGCATCTCTATGGAGGTAATAGTGGTGTAAATTACGGCTTATTGTATTAAGTATGTGGGGGGAAGTTTGGCTTATAAACACGGCCACTGTGTTATTCCCACAGTGGCCCAACTGAAGCCTATGGAAACACTTCCTGAGCCAGAATGGAGTCCATTTGGGGGAACAAAGCTCTTTTTCTTTCACTGCCACAAATTCATGTTGCCTCCTTTTTCTTCCACTGGGAGAAAGCAGGAAACTGAAATACAAGAAAAGTTGACAAGTTCTTTTTATCACACTAACAATGAAATGAGCTGCCGAGGCAAAGACGACCGCCTCTCTCACACTTTCTATGAGTAATTAAGCGTCAGGAGGGGGCAGGTGTTCCGAGGGGTCGCCAGTTCAAGTCAGCTTTTTCGGACAATCGTGTTCGGGAAGGGAAGGCGACACGGCGGCAACACCAGGATACCTTTGAGCAAGGTGCTCACTCGGGTTTCTAACAACGTGGAATGTTCTTTAGACAAATTGTAAAGGCAAATGTACTTTATGAGGAAATACAACTTAGGCCAAGTGTGGTATTCCTGATGTCTCTTTCTCCAGCAACAGTTTCATCCTGAGGCATTCAGAGGCATTCCCCGGGTCAGAACTCACTGAAGTCCCTGCGGTGAGTTCTGGTGCTACACTGGGATCATCTCCCAGTTGAACGCGCCTGGAATACCACCAAAGAGAAGTGCCCCGACAGAACCACCTCAACTGGCTCCTTTTGTAATGGATCCTCTCCGAGGTCCATGCGGATGTCTGGACTTGTTAGATGTTGGCTGTTTTTAGGCCTTTCCTCTTTGGATGTCTGGATATTGCGTTATAAAACAAAATTAGATGATCTACAGTTTATTTGGTATTATTACTGGTTCTTTCTACCTGGTTCGGTTGTTGGTGGAGATTGCCGTGGGTAATTTGGCTCCCACTGATAACTTTGCGAATGAAGAAGACTTAAGAAACCCAAAACCTAAAACCAAGCAAATCACGTAGACCCAGACTTGAACAATATGAGTCCAGATCAGCGAGCAGACTCTTTCTGATGGCCTTTTTTTCTGCTCAAGAGAACTAGTGATTTTCAATAAGAAGGCTCAAACTGAATCAGGGGAGAACTCTCTTGGTCCGTTAAAACCTTCTCAACAATGAACACTTGTGACGAACAATGAACAATGTTTGCTTAACAGGGGAAGGCAACAACTCCTATTATACCGAGCCGTTTCCCAATCTCAGTGTCACCATGCCGTGTCTTTGCTTACAGTTTAACATGTTTGGGAAATGTAAATAAATTCCCCTTATGATGCCACACATCTTCAGCAAGCAAGCCGGGTTAAAGCCGAACAGGACAGGATTAGGATTGAAGCTGTCAGCGGTTTCATGGAAATGTAAAGGCTATAACACCATGTCTTTGAGTTCGTCGGTTTGATTTGGCATAGGTTTTACGTTGGATGCCCTTCCTGACACAACTATACCCCATTTATCCAGCCTGGGGCCGGCACTAGAAGCTGAATGGACCGCTCCCCTTCAAAGCTGGATATCTTACATGAATATTTGCTTATTACTGGTTTTATTCAAATGAAGCAAGAATCTCATGTATGCATACGCATCTCTGATACGCCCCAAAAGTGGGTACAGTGGAAACAAGTCCAACTTGAACATCATCACTCTGCCGAAAACAAAGTTTGTGTCCCATTCATGACTTGAACCCAAAGAAATGAACGTTCAACAAAGAACATTCATTCTACTCAAGGGATTCTTCTTCTTTGTCTTTCGGCTGCTCCCTTTACGGGTCTCAACAGCGGTTCATCTGTTTCCATCCATATTGCACTACTCTGCTGGATAACAGTACCAGGAATCAGTTTCATGGCCCACATTTGACTTTGGCCCAGGTTTTATACCGGATGCACTTCCTGATGCAACCATCCCCATTAATCGGGTTCTGGGATTGGCACTAGAGGGACACTGGTTTGTGACTAGACTAGAGGGACACTGGTTTGTGACTAGACTAGAGGGACACTGGTTTGTGACTTGACTAGAGGGACACTGGTTTGTGACTAGACTAGAGGGACACTTGTTTGTGACTAGACTAGAGGGACACTGGTTTGTGATCTTTTTGTGCCTGGGATTCTACTCTAGGGATTAAACATAAACAATCATAATCTATCCTTTCACTTTCTACCTAAACTTAAACTACAAAGAAAGTGTACAGGTAGAACTGACATGGGTTGTACTGGGCCAAACTGTGGTTCTCCATGAGCGAGAACGGGGTTTAAAAATTAGGTAAAAAGTTTCTGTGGACTAGCCAGTTTTTCTCATCTGTTCACATCTTATCCCAAGTTTCTCTAAACCTTGTCAATGTCTCCCATAATTTAATGTATTTTGAGATGTTCCACTTATGGAAATACTCTCTTTTTATGGGTATGTCCTAAAGAAATTCACACTTAGTCAGGGACTGTTTACAAGCGTTTCCATTTAACCATCAACTTTAGTTGTAGTTTGGCCTTTCTTTCACTCAAAACCGACATTTTGGGGTCTGGAAATGAAGTTCCACCTAATGTAGGAGGAAGTCTTGAGTTTCAGAGAAGTTTGTTAGAGTGGTAAATGAAATATATGAGAGCAGGAGGGCAGTTCTGAGGTGTGTGTTAGAGGTGAGTTGGAGGTGGAGCCGCATCAAGGATTAGCTCCGAGCCCCTTCTATCACAGTGACGTTCGAACGGGAAACCTTTGAAAAATGCAGTAATGTAAATCGGACATCAGATGTTCTGGCGGCTGAGCAGTTCAGCTGGAGCTGGTGGCGTTAAGGGTCTTACTCAAGGGCCCATACGTGGAGGTTTGACCCAATGCTGACCTTGTGACTTTGTTTATTTTCGGTGACTCGCTTCATCGGTTTCTGATCTTTGCTTATTATCTTGTCGGACTATTATCTTATCCTCCCCCCTATGTGTCTGTGTTTAGGCAAGTCTTGGAGCTAAGCGAGCGGCGCTCGGTTCATATTCAGACTTGTCTCTCTCCACTCCCTCTCCGTCCCGCTGATGGGCATGAATACATGAGAAACTGGAGAGTTTTGCAGCCAAGGACAGCTGCTCTCCTCTTCAGAATCTCTTCAGCTAAAACAATGAACTTCATCCAATCCAGCAAACCACAAAAAAACAAAACAAAACAAAAAAAACCCGAAGGAGGGCCTCGGAGGGAGGGCTTGTGGGAGAGAAAACGCACAGCAACAGCTGCATGGGACACTCAGCCACCAGTGCGTGAGTGAGTGTGTCAGCGAAGCCTGCCGTTCACTATTAACGTTCCGTTCTGCTTGTAAGCCCCCTTGCACCAGAGCCCCTGCCTCATCTCCATCACTCCATCCCTCTCCTTGCAGCTGTCGCTTCTTTTTTTTTTTTTTTTTTTTCTTCTTCCACGTCTCCTTTGCCTTTTGTTTCCCCTGCGTGTCTTTTCGTTCTTGTGTTTCAAGAACACGTGAAGTAATTCCACATTTCTTTACATGTTTCAGTCCACTTGTTTTCGGGCCAGCGCCATTCTGACGCACCGCAGTCTGATCATTGCTATAATGATCAGCACTCCTCAGAACCAACAATGCCATTAATGGACGTCCAATGGGTCGAACCCACAGTTAATCTGGAAAAGCACCGGGACTCAAAGTATATAAAAAATTTTAATAAAATTCCCTTTCAAAAGAAATGATGTAATCAGTGAAATCATTTACAGAAGTCTGAATTTTGAAGCATTAACCTGCATCGATAATAGTTCCCTGATCTTCATCACCGGGGCAGGTAGACATAAAAATTCCCGCTCTTATTAACTTCACTTGAATACATATGTTTTATGTTATATGTTGACATATATTTGGCACCATTTCCTGGCTACCTCACACAAATGAAAGCTTATAGCGCTTAGCTGCTAACTCAAAGAAAGGTGAATTACGTTCCTTATGGAACTTAAGGTGCTGCTGGACATTCTGTATATGTGAGACTTTGAACTAGATGCCAATGCTAATGTGTAGCGGAACATTAGCCTGCTATTTCAAACTAGACTAGTTTTTTTCCCTGAAAAGCCCCCAGTCTCCTGCGTTGTAAAAGTAATCTCTCAAATTGGACTCAACGCTCCATCTAGAGAGTAAAAATGAACTATTACAGTAAAACACAACTCCTTCTCCTTCATTCATTTGCAGCAAATTTGGACTAAATCCGACGAAATTATGGGAGAATCCTTTTTTTAAGATGAGCTCCCCCTGGTGGTGGAATTTTACAACAAACCCTTCCATAAAATCTATCTAATCTAATTCTTCCTCATACTAAAGTCTATGTGATGCAGTGATACCATTAGAATAACTTGAAATCTGGGATTAGTAGTAAAATAAACATATATTGGAATTATAAATATATATAATATATATTTCAATATCTTTATCATGTGCTTCTTTACAACTGTAAAGTCAAAAAAGTCTTTTTTTTTATGATGAATGACATGCAAATACAATCACGTTTCAAATTTCTGCTACTGAAACCCCACAGAACTGGTTTCTTTAGAAACAGGCCAATAGTTCTCCCAAATTCAGGTCAGACGCACCGAAAGCAGCTAAAATGGGCAGGAAGGGGGAATCAGCTGTCGCCCTGCACACTGATAAACCCAACGGGCGGAGTTTGCTCAGATGGTAGACGAGATGGTGGGCTTTTTTAGAAGCACACGGAGCAGGGGTCAAAGGTTAGCAAATTGTGCAAACAGAAAAAAAAAAGGGTCTGTTGCTCGGTCGTAGCTTCCCTCCACCTTCCTGGACCGAAGCACCTGCAGCTGACTGTGTGTTATGTCTCCGGCAGGGCGCTTTCACTCATCACGTACCGACATCCTGCCACATTTACATGAACAATGAGAGAGGGAAGCCACGCCGGCCATCGGAGCCCCAGGCTCTCTGTTTGTGCCTAACTGCTAGCATTCCAGAAGCAAATGAGCTTCTTGCCGGGCTTTTAAGCATATTCATAGTTTCTTTACCTGTATGTGGCGCCCGTCGGCGGTGCCCAGGTAGGCCACTGCGCGGCCGTTGACTGGCACCACGGTGATAGACGTGACCAAGGTGTTTTTCAGCTCCTTGTGCCAGTACTCCAGCCTCTGGACAAACTGGGTCACCTGCAGGCGGTACTTGCCCTCTCTCCCTTCATGGATTCCCTCATGTGGGTCGCAGTCATCCGACGAGCTCTGCAAAGAAAAAACGTGACATTACATTACTGGCGCCACGCTGACCTGACAACTATTAATTATATTAGGATGATAATGGTGATGATGACGATTATCATTATTATAGAATATTATTTTCCCAGGTGCCATTGCTGAATGCAATCATCCTGGGACCCCTACTGCCGCCGCCGCCCCGCCTTCAAGGGGCGATAATAATTACTATAATTAATATAATTGTTGCTTCTTTGCAGGTCCGTGTCCCCGCCTGATCTTCACACACAAACTTGTCTTCTTAAAATGATAAAGACTCGAGTAACCGCTGATTGCAAATGTTAGGAATCGAGGAATGAGGTTGGGAAAATTTGTGGTGCCAGAATAACATTTTGTGTTCCGTGAGAAATGGAGAACTGATCCCGACTTTTGACTCTGTTGGCGTATTTATGGTGGATTGTTTTGATTGTGGTGGAAATAAAGATGTGTGAATAGTCTCTCTCTCTCTCTTTCTTCAAACCCATCCACCCTGAGCCCTGGGCCTGCTTGATGTTTCTGCCTGTTAAAAGGCAGTTTCTCCAATTTTTTTTTCTCGTAAAAAAAACCTCCGAAGTGAGTCAAATATGAACTGTCGGATTAAAATATGATATAAACAAGATAAGATCTCCCCGAGTCCCCTAAATCAGATCAAAGGTTGAGATTGTGTCCCAAAAACTCCACATAGTGTCAGAAATATACAACCAATCTTTTGCAAAATCACTCCAGTTCTTCCTCGCCTGAAGGTCTAGCATTCAATTCAATGTAACCCATGACATCGTTTTTGAGTTATCATGTTAACGCGACGAAGACCATCCCATAATATCCCTGACATTGTTTTCTTTTTCTTTTTTTTTGGAATAATAACACGCCGATGTGAGACATGATCCTCTTTTCATAACCGGCCGGGACCGGGGCGGGTCCGAGAGCCCAAAACTCCTAAGCCTCCCTTTGCTACTCTTTCATCAGGCCGGGCTCGTAATGGAGGTTTCGGCGTGATAGCACCTCCAGGGCGAATACGTGCTTTGTTGAATTGAAGTTTGAAGACGGCAGGATTTCATGGGAAACAGCGAGACTTAATGCTGTTTTCATTCCACCAGACGCTCCCCCCCCGCGCCCCCCGGCGGCCCCCCCCCCCCCCGCCGCCCCCCCCCCCCCCCCCCCCCCCCCCCCCCCCCCTCCAACCGGGCAGCCATGCCTTCGTTTTTTTTTTCTTTCTCCTCCACTCTTTCTTCACCCTCCTCTTTCTCTACTTCCATCTCCTCGCGCTGCTTTGGACCGATAACTGTCACCACGGCTCCCTGCTTTGGTTTCCAAACGTCGCTGGGTCGTGCAGATTGTTGTGTCTGGAGCCTCTGGAGCATACAGTGAAGGTTTTTTCCTTTTTTTTTATCAACCCCCCCACCCCCCTCCCTCACCTCTCCTCCTGACCGCCTACAGTCCTGCTCCGGCTCTTTTTCTGTGTTTAGTCATGGCCTCCTCTCTGAGCCTCAGGTTTCATTAATTATTAATGACCCAGAAGGTGGTGGACTCTTGAGGTCCTTGACCTGACAGCCTGACCAGGCCTGAGCCTCCTGTTGTTTTCACAGCTTCACTAGATGATGACCTCTTCATTCGGAGGAGGGGGGGAGAGCAGGTAGAATGATTATACGCTCTCTCTCCTTCTGGTGTGTTCACATGTGGCAGGAAACCTAATTCACATCTAATGTAGAGGGTGAATAAAAAATTTACACCTCTGTTGCGACTCCGGCTGGGAAAGCTTCAAATAATCAACCAAAAAACAGATTTTTTTCTTTCATGGCTTGCAGACTTTCCAGCGATGCTTAAACCAATCCATGAGTCGGCTTTTTTTCCCCGCGGTTTATATGAAACAAACTGCCTCATTTGAGTTCGGACCACAAGGGCTTTGGAAATCCTTCGGGGTGAAAGCCGATAAAAATGGTTTAATTACTTACAGACTCTGCCCGGGTCAAAAGGTCACCGCTTGTGTGAAACATTCTGCATCAATTCTTCAGATTAGATCCGCGAGAAAAAGCTTCACAGACGCGGAAAAGAATGATGGAATAATGGCGTCTCCATGGCGTCACACGGCCTATTTAATGCATTTATTCTTCTCTGACAATCCCTACATACACAGCAGATGCTCCTCTACCTCCGGGATGATAGAGGAGGTAGTAAGAGATGTAAAAGCAGATATTTAAATGCGTGGCAGAAAGGCAGGGCTAACATTTTTGGCTGCCCCTCACAAATGAAAGACTGAGAAAAAAAACAGCTTCATATCAGTTTGTTGCTAACTCAACGTAAAAAAGGAGAATCAACCAAAAAACGTTTTTCGTATCGGAGAAACTGCACAAGGTCCAGGTTCTCCTAACACACAGGACGAGAGCAGATACTGGATACTGGATAACATCATACCGGATAAATCTAGAACTTTTCTGGAAGGATAAAATGCCTTTGTAAAGAAATAAGAATAAACCGCTGTGCCATCCGGGTCTGATTGATTCAACGACAAACATTAAATACATTAACATTAAATTGTTGCCTGATTTTTTCTTATTTACTTCTGTCTCCTTCTCTCTTTTTTTGTTTTATTTACCTTTTCCCTGAGTCAAACTCACATTTGTTGATTTTCGTCCGTTATATAATCGCCAAACTTCCCGCTGTGTTTGTCGTTTCTGGCGTACGGCAGGGAAATAAAGCATTTCAAACGCAAACAACGAAAATTCAACGTAACGGATAATTGTCAAATTGTTCCAGGAATTAGACATAACCGATCATTTTCAAAAACTAACCTTACTTTGAGAAATGAAAACATTTCTACGACAGAGAGGAATGTGATTCCTATGTAAAAAAAAAAGATTTTTATTTTTTAAGAAAAAACGGAGAGAACCGACCTCGGATCATTTTAATATCCCCAAAAGAGCAGCTGGTGTCGCAGAGACAACGGCGCCAAACGCCCGGATGCGAGGGGCTGCAGCCAGCTGATCTGCTCTGAATTAGCGGGCGATAAACGAGTGGAGAGAAAAGCGAAGAAGTGCCGACAGTTTGCAGCTGAACTTTATTAGAGTTTGAATAAAGACGTTGACACGTAGCAGGAGCCGAGGGTTTGCGATGTGTCCGTGATGATTCCAGCATGATGGACCGGCGGCCCGGATGTGTGAGCGCCAAAAAAAAGCCAGAGCCAACCTGTTCCCAGAAGCCGGCCTCATCCTCACTCCTGCTTTTACACTTTCGGAACAAACTGGCCAACGCTCAACAGTATGAAAAATGTGGAAATGAGCCAAAATGGCTCCCCATAACCGGAGAAGACAGAGATGTCATGGCTTTGGACATTACGCCAAGCGGCTCTGAAAGCCGAGCCCGAGCTGATTGTTTTCAGAGCAAACAAACAGAACGCTGGAGTGTTTGTCGAAGCGGAGCAGGACGATAGGAGGGGAGGACCGGAGGGGTCTCGCAGGCATTCCTCCGCTCAGGCGAAGGTATTCCTGAGGATCAAGGCGGTGAAATTGGACAGTGGAAAGATTGTTTTGACAAGATCCGTTTGAAGCTCTGCTGCTGTTATCCGTGTCTGTTTTTTGGCACGGACGGCGAGTTTTACAGTGCGTCACGCGGACACTGAAATGGAACAAACGGCTCTTATGCAAGGTTCTATCAATATTTATTTTGATGATGAAGAACGGACTATTCGGAACACGTTTAAAGCGACCTGTATTTGATAATCACAAGGCTGGAAGGTTATTTCAGAGTGAGAGAAAAAAGGAAGAGATGGCCACTGAGATTTTGTAGATTCGTGGTTTTCAGATTAATGGGGTATTTTGAGCTAATTAGCATCGGCTAATAACTGTTTTCACACGGCGTGCAGGGAGCCTCGTCACTGACGGCGGGCTGCTGCGGAGCAACGTTGGATCTCTCACTTGTGTCGGGGGCCGCGTCCCAATTTAGGGGTTTCATCTTTCAATGGCCGCATTTGAAGGCCTGCCCCATTTCGGTGATGCCCTTCAAATGCAGCCCACAAATGAGGCCCCCAAGGATCCAAGCGCCCCTCCCAGCCTAAGATCCAACCGCGCATATGTGGCGCTTAGATTTCTCTTTCCAAAGCAGTTGAAGTCGTCACAAAGCAAACATACGCACACGACACAATAAACTCCTGAGCAGAATCTCAAGCCTGGTTTCTGCTGATGTGGTATTACTACTGATTATACTACTACAAGACTTTTACTACTACTACTACTACTATTGTGTATATGTATATATATATATACATATACACAATATATATATATATATATATCTGTATATATGTATGTTTATATACTGTATATAAAGTATATACACACATTTACATATCTTTAATATTTCTTTAGCGTGGTTGTGTATCTTATCATATTTTCTATTTCATCCTATTTTTCTGACTATTGATGTCACTTTATAAACGTTGGAACTGTTGATCTTTATTAATCCCCACGGGGATTAATAAAGTTTGTTCTATTCTACACTACTTTATTTAATTTATTTTAATTATTTTAATTTTTTAAATTTTAAAATTATTTAAATTTTTTAAATTATTTAAATTATTTAATTTAATTAATTTTAATTTAATTTAATTTAATTTAATTTAATTTAATTTAATTTTGTTTTGTTTTGTAATTTATGGTTAATAATCTGCTAAACATCCTCACCTTTAATAAACTTTGATTCATCTTTTACTAAAGGACATTTGGACAGTGTTAAATATGCATGATCAGCCATAACATTAAAACCACCTGCCTTACAGAACCAGCCTTAATGCTTTCAGCAATTTGTGCCGCAGTAGATCCGACAACCTTGTTGCCGGTTTCACCAGTTGTCCTTCTTTGAACCTCTTTGGTAAGTTCTAACCACTGCAGACCGGGAAAACCCGACCAGACCTGCAGTTCTGGAGATGATCTGACCCGGTCGTCTCACCATCACAGTTTGGTTTTTGTCAAATATTCACTCAGCCAACATGATGGGCGCCATCAAGATAATCAATGTTAATCTGATTTTCTATAATATCTGATCAGTGTAGATGATTTATGTCCCGGAATAATATTGTTTGATTGTTTTACAATATTGTTTAAAATACAACAATGTTTAATTCTCTTTGGACTATAATTTTTTTTTAGTTTTTTTTAGAGGGACCAGTAAAATCTGATACATAATTATTTAAATGCCTTAAAAAAAATTACATTTTAATATCTTTAATGAATTCCCTTTCACTCTCTCTCTCTCTCTCACTCTCTCTCACTCTCTCTCACTCTCACTTCTCCGCATGTGTCCGTTACAGAATTTGGTTTAACTTAAGGTCAGTGTTTGGACTGAACTTTGACACCGACGTCATTCTATACTCTAATTACTGGAGTCACAACCAATTTCACGCCGGTGATTTAACTTCACTACATTCAGGCTGGTCGCTAGCCGCCTCTTCCCATCAGAGGAGCGACTGATCTCTTCTTTCAGTCCGACAGATCAGACTGATGGCCTCGCCACCAACATGTAGTCCAAACCGTTCATGGTTGGAGGAACCGCTCCAAAAAACAAAAACACCCATTGTTTCCTTTTTAGTCTGTATTGGAAGAGTTGGAACTTGATTTCCTGCCCGGATGGAGGATTAATCCTTGAATAACTGACCAATAACCTCACCTGTCCGTCATAACCGACTGTACCTGGTTGAGCTTAAAGGTCATATATTTTTCTTTTTTTCCGAACCTCTCCCTTCATTTATCTCCTGGAAGATTTATGCTTTCTGCAGCTCGTCCTGATGTTCTACATCTTTGGGGTCATTCTTGGAGTGTGTGTTTCAGGTGTAGAACAGGCACTGAGGGGCAGATGCGTGAAATAGTGTACACCTTTCACCCCATACTTAACCAGCAGCCATTGTCCCCCAAAACAACAGCGTGGCGATCGGGTTTCGGTGTCGTGGAGCTACTGAACCCCGCGGCGCTGCTCAGGAAAGTCAAGAGGGGAGAGAAAGATGATCCCCGTGGTTTAATGTCATTTTTTTTCCCCTCCCTGTACTCGCGCTGTGGCCCCTGGGTGCTGTGCGAATGGACACACTAATGCCTGAATCATTAAACCGGGACTGAGCCGCTGGAGGGAGAGCGTCTGGATTCAAACGCCGTCAATGCCGTGCAAAAAAATGCCGCTCTTGCTAACGTACAAAAATACACATCATATCGCGGAGGGCTTAGCCCGAGTTAGCTGGGACTCGCACGCCTGCACACTCCCGTGGAATCCGTCTCGACGCTGGCGCTCCGTCGCTCCACTTGCACTGGAATAACAGACCTCTGACCTCGGGGCGGCGTGTACAACTGCGCACGCCGGACAGCAGAGGGGTCTTTTGTGTCGTCGGGGTGTGTGGAAATGCATTTTAGGGAGAAAGCGAAATGCGCAGGAATGCGGTTTTTGCAAACACTGTGTCTGTTGTAGGTACATGTGTGTGCGTGGGGGCGTGGGGGCGGGGCTTATTGTTGTGGTGGAGAAGCTGGGGCACACATTACAGAACTCCACCTGGACTTGGGGCGCACGTTTCTCTGCAACCCAACCCCCGGTTGCTGTAATGACTGAGAAGTGTGTGTGTGTGTGTTTGTGCATGTGTGTGTGTGTGTGTGTGTGTCTACCCACTGCACAGGTGGCTGGTCGCACCAAACACATGCAGTCATGTGTTACTGTGTGTTTATATGTGTGTGTGTATGTATGTGTGTGTAAATGTGTGTTTATGTGTATGTATGTATGTGTATGTATGTATGTATGTGTGTGTGTATGTATGTGTGTGTGTGTTACTGCGTGTTTATGTGTATGTATGTGTGTGTGTTATTGTGTGTTTATGTGTGTGTATGTGTGTGTGTGTTACTGCGTGTTTATGTGTATGTATGTGTGTGTGTGTTACTGTGTTTGTTTATGTGTGTATGTGTATGTATGTGTGTGTATGTGTATGTATGTGTGTGTGTTACTGTGTGTTTATGTGTATGTATGTATGTGTGTGTTACTGTGTGTATATGTGTGTATGTGTATGTATGTGTGTGTGTGTGACTGTGTGTTTATGTGTATGTATGTATGTGTGTGTTACTGTGTGTGTATGTGTATGTATGTATGTGTGTCTATGTATGTGTGTGTATGTGCATGTATGTATGTGTGTGTTACTGTGTGTGTATGTGTATGTATGTATGTGTGTGATACTGTGTGTGTATGTGTGTGTATGTATGTGTGTGTTACTGTGTGTATATGTGTGTATGTGTATGTATGTGTGTGTGTCTTACTGTGTGTATATGTGTGTGTACGTGTATGTATGTGTGTGTGTGTTACTGTGTGTGTATGTGTATGTATGTATGTGTGTCTTACTGTGTGTGTATGTGTATGTATGTGTGTGTGTTACTGTGTGTGTATGTGTATGTATGTGTGTGTGTGTTGTTATAGGAGACTGTCATGGTGTTGGGGACAGTTAAGGGTGAGGGAGAAGCTGACAATAATCCGAGGACAGACCCTGACGCTCAAAGTGCAGCTGGCCTCCCCCCCCCCCTCCATACGTCCACCACTGATTTGTTCATGATGGGGCCCTTAGGTGCTGAGAAATAATGGCCTCAGACATAAACAGGTCCGACAGAGGACGGGGGGGAATACTTACAGTAAGATTCCACATTATAAACATCGTAGAAAAGAAAAGCCTCCAGTTATAGAAGAGAATATATTCATGTCGTGACGTCTGCATATCTATGCCTGGATGCCTGTTCTGGATGTATTTCTATGTTTAGTCACTTTGTGTGAACGCGATAACTCAAAAATGATTTAAAGGATCATTCTCAAATTTTATACCAACATTGAACCATGTGCGAGGAAGAACTGGAGTGATTTTGGGAAGGGTCTGGTGTTTGTTTCCAACCCTAGGGGGAACTTTATCGGCAGTAATAAACAGAATGATGATAAAACTTTAATGAGTGGGGGGTGGGGGTGGGGGGAGGAGTATCCCTCCTGAGATGGAGCCCATCTAACGCTGGGATCCTTTAACCACGGAAAAATCTCCCATCCTTGATCCAACCACAGCGGGCGGACGCAGACGGCGTCTTTTTCTGCCTTTGAATTAGTCACTCGCAACGTGTAATTTGTGTTTCAGAGTTCAAGGTCAGATCAGAACTATTTCTACCTCAGCCAGCAGCAAAGTTGATTATTATTATTATTATTATTTGTTGGGTTTCTCTCTGGTTAACCTCCAAACGTTGTCAGGGATTCGCATGAAACGTTGTTTCGGGTGGATCTAAGGCTTTGGGGCACAAGCAGGTTCTGGATCGACCTTCTGGAACGGTTTCTCCTGTGCAGAGTCTCAAGGGGCTTGACCCAATCCCAGCTGACCTCTCAACCTGTCACCTACTGGCAAATCAGAGTCACTTGTAGCTTTTGCAACGTTTTTTTTCTAAAAGTGTATTGTTGCTGCTTTTGCAATGCATTTTTCTTGATGTCTTGTGTTTAGGCTTTTGCAGCACTTTTTGTTTTTACCAATTTGTTGGAGTGAAGCTTTATTGCTAAATTTTTTTTGCTGCCCCCCCCCTCCAGTTTCACACCAATGCCCACCTTCTCCTCCCCTCGATTCTTCTCTTGATTAACCACCTTCCTCTCTTTTTTTCTACTTCCTTTACCTTCTTGCTCATGCAGACGAATGCTGACGGTTAAATAATCAGTCGGTGTGTGGGTCCTCCGGCCCCCCAATGCGGCTCCCAGCCTCTCAGCGCCACTAAATCACCCAAACTGCGCGAAAACTGCTGGACTGAATGACGATCCTGAATCCTCCGCTTCCAATAAGACTAAGATATAATTTCTGAGGACACAGCAGGGATTGGGATGATTTCTCACCCTGACGTCTTTTCCCTGAATGTACCGACGTAATTCTCTGGTCCTCCACGAGACGTGGGATTTACACGACTCAAAACAAGGGGGAAGAGTGATGGGCCGCTGACTTCGGGTCAAAAGACACTATTTCTGCTCCGTCTGAGAACCTCCTCAATCAAACTTGTGCTAAAAAGCACATTCTTTACATAAATGGGCCTTCCAGAGCGGCCCGGCCAATCCACGCTGGGGTCGGAGCGACCCAGCAGCTAATGGTGCAGGTCCACAGATCAAAAGCAAACCCAAAGGTCAACTCCTCAATGCATTCTTAGATTGGCAGATAAAGATAAGGCGTTAAAAGGAGGATATTCCTCTCTAAAATGATCCAACAGGGTCCGTGTCTGTGGTACTGGAACAACAGAAGAGTGGGTTTTTTTTCCTGTGGACGACTGATACTGGAGTTACATCCAGTTTTTACCCAAGGTGTTTCATTAAAGCCCCAGACATATGAGATACATTACGGCGTATAAACCGGGGCCCCTCATCTCATAGCCCCTCATGCTTGGCTTACACTTCCCACATGAAACATGGAGTAGAACATTCCCACTGGACCCACACTTTTTCTCCCTGACTTTTATTTGTTGAAACACTGAGGTCACTTCGATATTTGTGAAACCAGCGTGATATTTATTACTCGCAGCTCGTGGTGTGAGGAAAACCGGATTTTAGATTTTTTCCACCGCTGGACTTCTGTGAAGATACTAAGAAGTGATCTGTGAGGGATTCCAGTTTGGTGCGATACCAAATAAGAAGCCGGGTAAATATATATATATATATATAAATATATGTACTTCTAGTCTGGAATATATGCCTGGCGATAAATACAATAAGTACAATAAATTTGGGTGAAACGTCTTCGTCACTGAATTGAAACATCTTCTCCGTTCTCCTCACCTTTCATACGTGGTCTCAGCTACCTGTTTCATTTACATCAGCTGCACATTTTCAGGGAGCCTAATCCATCCTGTCACTCACACACCTGCGTGTTCATCAGCCACCGCCACCACCCGTATCCAGACTCCAGAGAGGGGACATTCCATACTGCTTCTTAGAGCAGAGACCTTTCATTCACAATCTCTTTCCCACACCTCGTCGTCACCGGTGGAGATGAAAATAAGGCAGACGTTTTAGCGAGTACTCAAATGTGACAGAATGTGGAAGCGGTGCAGTCCGAGTGTGTGAGAGAATACGTTTTCGATCACTTGGCTGAAGCCAAACCTTACATTCAAGGGACTTCTGATGAAGAGTGTAGGTATGACAGGTGATTATATAGAAAATCCAAAAGGGTGAAGAAAGGTTGCAGGTAAAACTCAAAACACTTTGTGGTAATATTTTCTGACTGTGACAGTAAGGACCCACATAAGGTTTGAAATGAACGATAGCCAACATATTAATCACTGAAGAGAAAACTTTACAGCATTAATGTTTTGGGTTCGGCCGAGATCAGTCGGCAAAGCGGAGCGATCGATCCTATTTTCCCGAAGCGTCTGCCGTTCCTACATGTGCTCCTCATTACGGAGACGTGATTTAGTGTCGAGGACGCTTCAGGCAGTTAGCGCTTATAGCATAAGCCTCTCATGTTGATTACTGGACATCCGAGGAGTTTTTTTCAGTCATAACAACATCAGTAAAGATGTCAGAAAGATTGCAGAGGAGGACGCTCGTTTCATTTGAAGAGGATCTACTGTACAAACAGATATTTTTCAAAGTTTTTCTTTTAGAAGTCCAGCTCGCTAGGAGTCGGAGATAAATCAAATCCATCCAGCAGAGCAGACACTTGGCAGAATCTTCAGAGCCAAGATATCCCCGTGAGTAGAAATGGCCAAAAACGGCTCCTCTGACCCGCTTGCAACCATTTAAAGCCCACAGCCTTCATGACTATAAGTGGCGCGCTCTGCTTCTCATTTCTTTCACATCTATCCCGGGGACGGACCCAACGGGCGGGGACTCATGCATGAGGAAACGTAAGGGAAACAGCAGCTGGACGCCGCAGCCCAACAGCAGCCGTTGAGGAGCGGCCAGATAACCTCAGGTTGTAAACATCACCGGTTCTGCCATCTCAGCGGCGGGACAGCTTATCGATGGAGGGTCAACATGAGGCCTAAGCCCGCTGGCCTCCTCCTCCTCCTCCTCTCAGGACGACCCCTCAGACGGGATGAGATCACCAGCAGACGCCGCCTTGGCAGAGGAGACTGTAAATGGACTCGTAGTGGATCTCAGATCAGAGCCAGATGAAGAAAAAACAAATAAGACTGACAGGCGTGGAAGAAGAAATGGTTCCAATTTATGCATCAAACTGCTTTGCATAATTGTCCCTTGTCAACAAGTGACACAGAAAAACAAACGGAACTGCTGAGTCATCAAAAAACTTGACTTTTTATAGATGCAAACTTTAATGACGGCGCCATAAAACATTTCACTGCTTCTCGTGACAGCAGGTGGGCGGCGGCCATTCCCGCGCTCCAGAGCTTCTGACCACGCAAACAATAGAATAAATGATGGCAGGCTTTGCCTCCGTCCACAGAGAGCCGACCCAGGCAACAATGCCTGATTGTTCTACTTATACACAGTTAGAAAAACTCCTGGAAGTTGGCGTCGGGCTCTTCCGCCGTTCTCATCCTCCTTCTCACACATATATCAAAGAACTTAGGGGATGAGGCTCTGAATAATTTGGCTGCATCTGCTCGCACTTGCTTTTCCAGCCGCCAGGCCCGAAGCCAGAATTCGTAATGCTCCTGACTGGAGGATCTCAGAGTGCTGACTTCATGATGAGGGTTTCGGTTCCACGTTTTACTGTAAAAAAAAAAGAAGTGCAGTCTGGAGGGGCGTGATGTAACCCGACAAAAACAAAGTTTTTAATCGTTTCCCTCCATCCATCCATTTTCTTCCGCTTATCTGGCGTTGGGTCGAAAACAAGGGATTCCCACAAGTCCCTCTCCCCAGCAACACTCTCCAGCTCATACTCGGCGATCCCAGGCCAGATGAGAAATATAGCCCACCCGGCGGGTTCTGCGTCTACCTCGGGGTCTCCTCCCAGCTGGATGTGCTGCAAAACCTCCAGAGGGAGGCGTCCTGGAGGGATCCCGATCAGAAGACCGAACCATCTCAACTGGCTCCTTTCGACGCGAAGCAGCAGCGTCTCCACGCCGAGATATCTGAGCTCCGTACCTTATCTCAAAGGTGGAGCCCAGCCCCCCTACGAAGGAAGCTCATTTCAGCCGCATGTATCCTCATGACCAGAGGTGAGCGTTGGAATGTAGATGGGCTGGTCAATTGAGAGGTTTGCCTGCTTCTTTTTTTTGACTTAAAAACAATTTAGAACAGTTTTAAAACCAAATTCCGTATTCAAATGAACTAAAAAGCTTTCGGGAAAGATTTACTCCTCACTCTGTAAATGAAAGACACCTGTTGTTGACCAGATTCGGGATTCTAACCGTGAAGCACACCAGTCACTTCTTAGAACAGCTCCCGTCAGGTGTGAGCTTGCCCTCCTCCTGCTATGATTCAAGCACGGATCCCAGACTAGGAGGATAAGATCTAAGTATGCAGGAGACAATAAATGCAGCGTCCCAAGGATGAACGCGATAGCGCCGCTCTTTGCGACGCATTGTCTTGGGTTGATAAAAGCCACACAGAGAGGTGGCGAGGACGATTTCTTCTCTATTTGCCTCCATTACTTGAGCACACATCCAGACACAATCCTTTGCTCCCATTGTGTGGGGATTACTGGTTGAATAGAATGGGTGGGGGGGGGGATAAGCCCTCATCTGAGGTGAGACTTTCCCCTATGATGATGTGGTCCACTTCCATTCGGTTGAGAAATGTGGGTTAGCTCCCTGGTTATCTGTGTATTCAGGAAGTAAACTGAAATGGGAGATAGAGAGGCTGCAGGTCACAGGAAGATTACTTCCATCAACGGAGACTTAAAGGGCCACTTCACCCAAATGACAAACACTTTTTACTGCCCTTATCTACGAACTAATGAGGTAACACAATGGTAATAGAGTCTGTGGCCCTCTGATGAATACTCCAGCGGTCTGTGGTGACATTCACTGGAAAAATCGTGAGATGCAAACAATCAGCGAGTTAATTTCTTCCCAGCGAAGGCTGACCCGCCAGAGGTCCTTCATCGGAGAGATTGCAAAACAATGCCAGTAACAGAAAGCCTTTTCTGGAACGCCTTTAAACAAAACAACAGTGGAACAACTTTCCTTCGCTGTCTGGTCTTACATACAAAGCCAGAGTCTCGTAGGCAGATGAGCCCTGACTTAAAACGCAGCATGGCAACAATAATCTTTAACGTCCCTGTTCTTTAGCGGTGGTCTTGTCCACGTCTTGGAGGGTAAGGGGCTAACAGACCGTCTCCTGATTTGAAAAGGTTTTTGCCTCGTTTCCTTTTTCTTCCTCTGTCGTACGTATCCGTCTGCGCCCACATACTTATACGTCATTTAAGTTGGTAAAGCGGTAAATAGTCGAGACTTTAGACTGCAACAAAAATGGTAACAGTAAAGGAGGTTGTGATGGAAACATGGAGGGAATGATGAAGTGGCTTGTGGTCTGTGAGATCATTAAATTCATCTCTGTATGCTTTTTCCTAAATCTTCATCGTGTCTTAAAATCGGAGAATAAATGGGCCTTGAATATAACCGTTGTGGGCCACATATGCAGTACATCATCAAAATGCAAGACATTTGTTCCGCCTCCCTGCAGATGTCCGATTCGCCTCTGTTACTACATTAGCTCCCGTCTCAGGAGTGGAACAACTTAACAATCCCGTGTAACGCCTTCACAGGGCTTACACACAACGAACACACCAGGCCTGGTAACTACGGCCGATTAAACAAAGAAATTACTAATTACCACGAAAGATGAAATGCCAAAAACCAGACCAAACCCATATTTGTCAAACTCTTCTCCCTCTGGGAAGTTAGACTCGAAAATTCACCAGCAATTACATTTGATCATCTTAGAAGCCACCAAGGAGATGGAAACAGATCTTTGAAATTACATTACCTGGACCTGGACTGTGATTTCCAGCCTTGGGTTTTACCAGTGGACTATCACCCAAAATTCAAACCTTTTTATCATAGAATGATTTTGAAAAGCTTCTAACCCAGTGTGGACACCAGCAACATACTTTGTCTTAGCGTGAGCAAGACCCCCCTCTCACAAAGTTGAACTTAACTTTAACTAAATCTAGGGCAATATGGACAAATGATTTCAGATGGGTCTTCCAAGCGTCGGTGGGAGCATTTGCTGCTCCAGCCGGCGTTATGCGATTATGAGCGCTTTGAAGGCCTGACTCAGAATCTTATGACCGAGCCAAGGTAATGAGCGTGATCCAGGGTCGAGATGAGGCCGCTGTTTCGGACGGAATAGGCGAGCGATTTCGTTTTGGGGCTGACAGATAAGCATCCACGCGCCTCATTTCAGGAGAAAGCAGGATATCACCATGTGGCGAAACAGAAGAGTTGGAGGCATGCCGCTGATTAGGAAATGGACCCGGGGGCCTTAACTCATAAGCTCAGCGGAGCAAATCTCCTCCGTATTTGACTCAAGTTTATCACAAAGGGCTCCTGGCGGTGTTGGCGAATGCCTTCCTGTTGGAGAGGAAAGCATTTAAGAAATCCAATCAGAGATCAGGCTCTCAGCTGTTTGATTATGCAGGAAAATGAATTTGACGCAATGATCAATTTCATCATGTGTGAACCTCAGGGAGGGATGTAGTCCGAAATTTCTAGGTTTTATGGAGTAGAGTTCCAGCTGGTGATGGTTTTGGGGAGGTAATCTGTCAATTTACCAAAAAAAAGATATATATACATAATAAAAAAGTAGAGGAAAAGCATAAAGGGAATAATCATTTTTTAAAAACCCTATACTTGAAAATAAAAAAAAAACCTTCAAAAATACACATATTAAAACACCGTGGAACAGAGAAAAAGAGCCAAACGAAACATCTGGAAAACTGAACTAAAAATCTTAAGCGGTTACTGAAAAAAGAAGAAAAAACAACCCTTATTGCTTGTCTTTGACGGTGCGGTTGTTCACATCAGAAGCCTTTCATTTGTGGCCGACATTTAACAGTATGCAGCTGATGGTTATTTCCCAACCTGCTTATTGGAAGACAGGTTGCAGGCACTGACGGTTTGCATGTTTACTACTCCGCTCTTTATCTCGGCAGCAAAGATAAGATGTGCACACAAAAGCCCATGCAAGAGGATTTACACACACTTCTTCCAGCTTTCCCCCAAAAAAACAAGCAACCAAACTCTTGGGCTAATGATTAACTCTGCGGAATGGAAACCAAACACAGACATCAAGCGAATGTGAAATTATGCAGAAAAAGGTTCAGGGAATGCCTGCAGACTCACATTGACCCAACACGATCAAGGTGGGCAGGTAGTGTTGAAATAAAGTTTGCAGGACTCCATGCAGGAGTTATGAAATCTCTGTAGGCTGATTATTAGTGGAAAAAACAACAACATTATTGTAGCAAAAATCTGAGTTAAGATTATACTGGATTAAAGATAGGGTTTGAGACTGGATATTGGCTTGGTCCAAGCCTCTCCGCACATAAAGGGTCTTGAAAAAGTGGAGGGCGTGGGGTTGGCGGCCGTCTAGCCTCAACAACACCCATTTAATAGGACAGGGTGGGCCAGGTTACATAAACCATTTTCCGCTGTGTCGTCACATTAAAACAGTAGCTAACACCCAACTCTCCCTTTATTTCCTATTTATTTATAAGCTACATTTGCTGTTGTTTTCAACAAAGACATCGAGACAAAACTTATCCAGTTGATATTCTTATTAACCTAATAATACTGCAGCTCTGAGCTCAGAAATGAAAAAGTTCAATGAGGTCAAAAGAGAAATGCTACAAAATGACCCCTAAAAAAACCCATAAGAAATGCTGTTTAATAATTAACATTTGTATTAATCCCACATTAACAAGGTGACATAACATCATTTTTTCTACCTTTGAGACAAAGTTAGAATTCATAAATTAGAGAGATTCATGCTTTCACTTCAAACCAACTCGATTAGCGCGACGCCCTTTTTACCGGTGTCTTTGAAACAACAACAAACACATAGCGTATATTTATTCAAAAAAAAAAAAAATCTGCAGCGCTGCAATTTGACCGTAACCAAGAGCCCAGAGCACATTAGTCCAATTTGAAAAAACCCTGCAACAGCTTATTGATTTTAACGCAGTCCAAGAAAGCTTTTAATGCGCCGGGACCGAGCTCCTCTGTTACCTAGTCGTCCACTAGAACACTTTGAACATGTGCTGCTGCTTTCTTGAAGGTACCATCCATCCATCCATTGATCCATTGATCCATCCATCCATCAACCCATCCATTTTCTGTACCCGCTTATCCTGTTGAGGGTTGTGAGGGGACAAGAGCCTAACCCGGCTGACGCTGGGCCAGAGACCCGTGACAGCATAAGTTGTCAGCTGACACATAGAGTCAGCAGGTCAACCACACTACAAGTTTTTGGACCGGGAGGAATCTGGAGAACCTGACGGGAACCCATTCAAACATGAGGAAGAACATGAATGCAGAAAGACCCCAGGGGCTATAAAGCTGGATTTGAACCCGCCACACACACACACACACACACACACACACACACACCCATTGCCCAAGAGGTATTCAGTTTGACATTGTGGAAGATAAAAAACGCATTTTGCTGCTGATCGGATCTAATCCCATTCTAATTACAATCACTCACCGATATCCACATCACAAACGGGATCCACCACGGGTGACATGAGAAGGACAACAACGTTTTGTTTTCATTTTTCTGTCGACACTGTTAGCGGTCGGCCTGTCTGCTCGGAGCATCGCCGGGATCTGGACCACCTCAGCGATGGCATGGACAGGCTGGAGCCCGCCGCCGGTCGGTGGGAAACCTCGGAGCGGGCAGCGTTTTTTTTCCGCGTCTGTGTTCGTCTTATCCTCAGAGGGATTCATTGACGCCGCGAGGATAGAAGGTGTCGCGTATTTTTTGCAGATTGCAACGTCAGGCCTCTCTAGGAAAAAAACTGTGATATTTGGAAATACACACAAATGAACTTTATTGTGCGGTAAGTCAAATGTAATCCGAGAGATAATCTCCTCTTGTGGCATGAAACTGAACGTTTGCCCTCATCAACAAGTGTCTGCAAGAGAGTCAGGGAATCTGATGCTCCCATGATAGCAGCGGAAAAACAGACTTTTATTTTGAATATACGTAGGTTCACATGTGGGAAAAAAAAGAATATTGAATATCGTAATTCTATTTCTCCTTTCTGTAAATCCTTGCGTGTGCGTAATGCATTAATTGCAGGACTCAATCTTTCCTGGAATGGCGTCAGCGAGATGGAAAATAGTCCGAGAGTTTAATCCACTGCAAAAAAAACATTAGATTTCCAGGCATTTTCTCTCCGCCAGGGATGGTAATCACGTGCTTAACAACTGTCTCGTCCCGCGGACACTCGTAAAAAATTTCATTAGAAAATGTCAAACAAGGATTTTTCAAACCGAGATTGAAAACATGCCGACATGAGATGTTTCACGGGGTGTAAGCTGCCTCGCAGCATTTTGGATTTCACTCCTGACGATGGTTTTATGCTGGTATTGTGCGCAGCAGCTCCAATACGAGCTACATCTGTACATCTTGTTTCTACACAGGGAGAGTCGGAGCCAACAAATACCATCTTAGTGATGGCATGAGCAGGCTGGGGCATGTGCGGGTGAAAAACTCTAACATCCACAGGAACCTACTGAATCACTACCATTACTGAGAGCTTTGTAAAGTTCATCCAATTGTTTTCAGGAATGCATTCAATAGCTGACGTTTGATTGATAAGTAATTGCTTTCGTTACTCCAGGAGATGCTTTGGTTACAGTTTGATGACATCAACCCGTGCGCCCGGGCAGGTTGATAATAAATGTTTACGGCAGTTTCTTGTTTAAGCTCATAATTTCCCAATTAGAGTTTTTCTAAAAACTCAGAAACATTTCCTAGCATCATTTCTCTCTCTCTTCTATAAAGTGTAACGTGGATCTGTCACCTTCGAACGATGGATTTGGCCATGCTGAGTTGGGTTTCAAGAAGATATCTCATGTCTAAAGTCAGTCATAACGACATCCTCGTAATTGTCTCAAACTATTTAGGAGAAGTCAGTTTCAAGACACCCATTATCTCTAATAACCTTAATATAACTGCAAACATGCCAAGAATTAAACAACCTGAAATGTCAAATAGAATTGGCCCGTAGATACCCGTCCTACTGGAAAAACTCAGTCTGTGTTGATGTGGATACAACCTTTATCATAGGTGAGGGTGAGCAAAGTCATCCAACCTCAAAGGTGACGAAAAATGTAAAAATGAAAGAAAAAAAACCAAACATGATAAACAATTACGTTATATACCCCTTTAAGAAATGAGGATAGACCATATTGTCTTAATATCCTACAGATTACAGGTTCAAATGTGCCTAGACATGTCTTAATAAATGAATCAAAGAAACCAATTATGGGATGCACATGTCTCGGGACCCTAAAAAGGGTGTAAATTTTCATTAAATTCTGTTCAGAGGTTTTTCTATGGAGCTGCAGATAAACCATACTTGGTAAATGTGAGCAAAATCACATGAAAAGGTCACTCCATTTTATATGAGCCTATACCAATTATGGGATGCAAAACTCTGGGGGGGCCCTTAAAAATACTTGATTAGATTCTGTTCAGTGGTTTTTGAGGATATCTGAATAAACCTTACTGTCTGAATATGAGCAAACTAAAATAAGAAAATTGAAGAAACCAATTATGGGATGCACATGTCATGGGACCCTAAAAAGTGTGTGTGTCAATTTTAATTAAATTCTGGGATGAGTTGTAACTAAAACCATACTTTGTAAATGTGAGCAGAATTACATGAAAATCACTAAATGTTAAATGTGCCTATGATAATATATTAGAAAACAATTATGAGATGCACACCTCTGGAGACCCTAGCAAATAGTTAATTAGTTTCTGTCTCGCTGTTTTTGATGATATTTGGATAAACCTTACTTTCTGAATGTGAGAAAAATTGAATTAGAAAATTGTGGAAACCCATTATGGGATGCACATGTCTCAGGAACACACTTTCAGGCCTCCTGAAAGCATTTCTGAAAATCAATTCTATTTTGTCCAGTGGTTTGTCAGGAGATATGGATGGAGTATTCCCTGGACAGGCAGACAGACTGAAGGGTAACCCTTTTACCAAATTTGGCGGAGGCATGAAAAAGAAAAAAAACCTCAGAGGAAAAAGAAAAACAACAGGGTCTGAGAGACAAACAATGTGTTCAACAATATAACCAGGTGGATGGAAGTAGCAGAGGTAGCATCATAACAGCATGAAAACACATAAACACATGACAAAGTTAAAAGGATGAATCACATTGAACTCCATTTTTTCAGATTCTCCACTGGACCTTCATCGAACCACCAGCTGAGGTGTTTACAGATTTATAACCTACCGTACCGAAAGCCTCCATAACTTGGATTTACAAACAGTATCTATCTTAACATTTATAATGCATCAACTTTTATTAACCTAGCGATAACAATAAGTAAAACTTCTGCTGCAAGTTTTTTCTTAAATGCAAACAAAATAAATCCAAATAAAGCCAAATACACCTTGGAATCAAAAAAAAAAAACACGACTTTATTCTATTTCATAATCAAAAATTATTAGAAATTCCTGAACAGAGTAACAAAAAAATCAATACACATTGGCTGTTTTTCTTTTCCTTTTTTATGTTTGTTGTTGTCCAAAGCAGCATTTAAATCTTGTTCATTAAGACAGGCGGGCTAATTAAAATGACTGTCGGTCAAAAGCAACTCCCAGCCGGAATTATATTACACACACTATAATCAATCAGGCCAGAGATTCAATTTAAAAGCAATCAGCGTTTGGTCGGCTTTCTCAAATCAATGGTAATCTGATGATAATTTGGACCCGCGGCTGTTCTTTATTTTTCGTCTCCTGCTAATAAGAATGGGTACCAGGCATGTTTGGGGTTGCTCCAATTCCCTGCTTTGGTTCTGGACACTACATTAGGCAGCAAAATGGGCCTTTCATTCATTTTCTGAAAAGAAACTTTTTAATAGGTTTAAGCCTGATTCATAAGTCTTCTGTTTAATAACTCATATTAATAAATGCTTTGTAGGGCATGTTTATTAACATGCATGGGCAATTAGTGCTTAGGCAGTGCCTTATAAAGATGAACAAATCCTTACTTTAAAGCATTATTAAGGAAAAAACAAAACACTTACCATTAATCAAGTTAAATCTTAATTCTTCTGCAGTTGATTTTTTGGCAAACTGAATTTGAAAAGTATTCATTACGGGTATCTTACTGGCTTTTTTTTCCCAAATAATTAGTTAAATTTGTATTCAAAATAGCAGTTCAAATAATCCTTATTGGTGGAAGCTAATTTCTAAAAACCTCCTGAAGCTAAATAATCAGCCGTAACATTTCTCCCGTAACTGAACGCAGCAAAATCCCCCAAGACGGTTCTGCAGAAAAAGAAAATCATCAGATCCGCTCCATCATGTAGACGGCTGAAGAGAGAGCCACTTATCATTTCAACGACATCACATGTTGTGGCTGAGCTGGAATTAAGAGGGAAGTCTGAGATGACAACCACCACTTTAGAACTCCAAACATGCTCTTATATTAGACCCTCAACTTCATCCAGATTCCTATCGGGAGTTTTCCAGCAGAAACACACACTTCACGAAAGATAACCATCAACTCCCTTTTTTATGCATTTACGGTTGGGCCCTATCTCTGGCCAACCTCGAGACAACAGAGAGTCTACCTGAAGTATGCCACTGAACACAAGTCATAAATGTGTTAAGTGGACTTATGATTAGATTATTCAACTGGAGGCTCGGGGCACGAGCATCAGAGGGAGGGTGGATCTGCTTTCTTGTTTCCTTGGCAGGCAGCTGAGGACAAGAAGATTCAAGTAGGATCAGAGGCAATAAAAGACCAATTGGAAAACCGCCTTTCCAGTTGCACCTGATAAAAGCTCTTATGGCAACGATTCAAACTCAAAGTCTGGAGCAGGGGATTAACAGTCTTTGAGTAAAGTAAAAACTGATCACGGACTCATGGACTGAGAGCCCCCAATACCATGCAATACCAAAACCTGCAGAATTAAAGATGATATATGCAAGGCAGATCTCACATTCATTCCTACGGGCAACTTAGATTTGTGTTTGTGTTTGTGGACTAGGATAGGATCCCGCTCCTCCCACCCTGAACATGATAAGCAGTTAGGGATAATGAGTGAACGAATGAAGATGGATCTCCTTTAATCGATTCATACCCACCGACTATTGGACTAAATCCCACCGACGGTTGGGAAGTTATGTCTGGAAAACTGTACTTTTTCGTGAAAATGCTCCCCCTAGGGAGTAAAATATGAACTACTACAGTAAAATATGATCTTTTAGAGTAGAATATAATGCATAGAAGAAAAATCTCCTTGAGTTGATTAATATGCATCAAATTTGGACTAAATCGGACCAACAGTTACAAAATAATGGTCTGAAAGCGTTTACAGATAAAACTCCCCCTAATGTTGGAAATATACAACTGACGTTTCCAAAAATCACTACAGTTCTTCTTCGCACTCAGTTCTATGAGATTCAAACATTTGAGAATGATCCATCAAATACTTTTTGAGTTATGATGGTGTCCTCGGCGGCGGCCATGACAATTCCATCATAGAAATTCATGGAATTGTGTAATAATTATAACACGATTATATAATTAAAACTTTCCCTCTTGCGAAACTGTTGTGGTGCCCCAAGTCGGCCAAGTAAACAAATCAGTCTACACTGGGAAAAGTGTGAAATAATTTAACTGCCGCACTCAGCCCAGAGAAATCAAAACAACAGCTTTCATACTGCCAGTCATTGTCAAGAAGTAGAAACAGGAAATAACCCTTCAGGCGTTGTAGTGTTTTCAAGCTTTTATCTATCGATACAAAGCCCCCCTTTGTAAAAAAAACAAGGAGGAACACATGACGTTATTTGTATTTTTTGTAACAAGATGAGTTTTGCTCTGATGCTGTGAAGAAAAACTCTGTAATTATCAGCTCACTGCTGGGGGCTGAGTCTACAACTAGAAAACACGTGTCCAAGGACACAGATGTCCCCACTAGTGGAAAATCTCAATGTGTGCTGATGTAGATAGACCAAAACCTCTATCGCTGGTGAACGTGGACAAATGACGCAGACCTGAAAATGGAAGAACTAGAAAATTGAAGAAACTAATTACAAACGCTGAGACTCACTCAACAGACGGACCCCTTTGGCTGGGCCGAAGAACCTTGTTAAACATGACATCACGCAAATTTTTTATCAGATCTGTTCACCGAAGACGCGAGGAGCCAGAGGATCCGTCAAAAGGTATTCAAATGTTGAGCTCACTCGGCGGAGGCCCAGCAGTCCCCTCTAATTCAATTAAGCCTCATCCAAAATCAGATTCATAGTCTTGAAACCATAATTTAAGGGTAATGGATTTGTAACAGCCAATCATTTAAATCTGGTGAATCCGGATTTTATATATAGAACTGACACACGCATCTGAACCAACCCACTAAATACAGTATGACTGTTTTTACCCAAATGATCCAAGATCCATGCAGTATTCCAAGAGGAATTGAAGAATGTGTTATTTTTTCTAAGTGACCACGTTAAAGAAAGGGACATCCTTTAATCCAAAATTGAACGTGGTCTGCTTGGCCCGAGATCAATCCTCCTACCAAGTTTCATGAACTTTCACCTCTTCAGGAGTTTCTGCCCATCTCACCAACTCACCATCTAACCACCTACCCATCCATCCAAACAAACAAACAGACAAACAAACAACCAACCATCTCAACAGCCTACCAACTAACTAACTAACCATCTCACCAACTCACCATCTAACCACCTACCCATCCATCCAAACAAACAAACAAACAAACAGACAAACAAACAACCAACCAACCATCTCAACAGCCCACCAACTAACTCACTAACCATTTCACCAACCCACATTTAACCAACCAGCCAACAAACCCGTCAACCAACCGGCCTCCGATCCAACCAACCAATCAACCAACCAAATAACCAACCAACCAACCCAACTGACAAACAACCAACCAACCAACCAATCGTAACCTACTTTGTACAAACTTTAGAGAAGCATTAAGCATGACCTGTTTTTGTATTTTGTATATATAATATATTTACAAGTACACAGATGCCCCGCCCACTAGTGATAACTCAGTTTGTACTGATGTCTATGAATAAAGAACCGTTTGTCATCACATGGATCTGATCGCACTCTGTTTTCCTGCATGTCCGACTCTTATCGACATGAAAATGACCCGAGATGTGACCAAAAACAATCGCCATAAACTGGAGTGGCAGAACTCTTGTACCTAATGTAAGATATCGACTGTAGGGTAATTTCACGTGGGTGTGACCAAATTGCTTTTCTGTCTGCTGAAAGTGCTGGCTTGAGACACAGCGAGGATTTTGATATCGGTATTAATGGACAAATCATCAACGGAGATGATAAGACGATATAAAATGGATCCAGAATCATCTTTGCTCGTCTTCTTATTTCACATTCCCAATGTCTGAATGTATTGTCTGTGGCGATCATCGGTGAGCCAGCGTATCGTCCAACGAAATCATAACAGGCCTAACGACAATAAACGATCCTCCTCCCTGGTTTTACTGACGCAACTTCTACTTTCCCACAGGTGCCTGCAACAGGTGGGGGGGTCGGGGGGTGTGGGGTTGAGACTGGGAAAATGGGCCTCACCGACTCGGCCACCGGCTGCCACAGCGAGTCACAGGATCGTCTTCCGCCCAGCTGCTGATGCCCTGTTATCCCGAAGCCATTCATCACGGCTCGCTGAGAGTCAAATATGCGCTGCCCCCCGAACCCCCCGCCACCCCCCAGCTCCCAGCATTCCTCACTTTCCCCTGTGACTCTCCACCGCTGATAGCTGTCAGGACGGCGCTGATGTACCCATGCACCCACCCACATTGCATTTGCATGTATTTGTAAAGCTGGTTTGAATCTGTTCCAAGACCCTAACCGCATGTCACTCCATGTGTCTTGTCTGTTTGTCTGTCTGTCTGAATTCAGTCTGTTTGTAGAGGCTTTAAAAACACGAGCTGCAGCGAAGAGGACAGACAGAGCCAGTTGCAAGCCTGAAGTCTTTAACCAGTCATCCTGAATAATTTACGGACTGTTGCAAGTGCAAGTCAAACAGTTACAGTTGTTTGTTTTTTTGCTTGTTTCTATGCAACAATCGTGACGGCATTAATGTTGTTTTTGCTGCTTAACGGTTGCAGCGGTCACAAAAGGCAGATGGTTTTACCTGCTCAAAGGAAGTCATGTGGCTCGAAGACAGAGGTCCATTTGCTTTGGATTCAACCCACATGGATTAACAGGACCCCGTTGAACGAGAATCTATGCAGACGGACTGTTTTAAGGGAGTTCCCGGGACAACTGAGTTTACCGGGGATTGAAAACACAAAGGTTTCGGGAACAGGTTGGGGTATAATCTTTTGAAAATGCTACCGTTTTGATCTCCCTGTAAACTGGAAAAATGCTTTTCTTGTGAAAACTTGGCCCCGACCACATCCGGCACATTTTCAGCCCGATAACCATACACAGACAGAACAACAACAACAACAACAACAACAACGGCATGCTCTCAAATTCCTCTGTACTGCAGGCACTGTTGAGTTGATTAAAGCTCCTCCAGGAAACGGTACAACTACTGCACCTTTGCTGGCATTATTTAAGATTGAGGTGGTTCGGACAATTTGAAGAGGAGGTCTAGTGGATCCGTTGGAAGAAGGATGCTGGAGATGGAGCAGCCAAGCAGGAGGAAAAAGTGGAGGACCAAAGAGGAGGTCATGCAGTTGGTTGGCGCGGCAGAGAAAGAGCCTTTATCCTTCATTTAGCCTCTTCCTTCCAACAAGAGGCTAAATGTTGTGTTACCGCTTTCACAACGGCTGAAGGTTCCCACTGAAGTTTCGAACCACTGGTGAGACCATGAAGAAACATTTCGTTATGCAGTTTATTTTGTATCTGGTGCTCTAGTGGTCGCGTAATGGAAGATTTGAAAAACTTAAATAAATAAAAGTATCCACATGTGGAGCCGGTTGTTGTTGTCATTCCACGGATGTTTTTTGCACTCAGGGAAGAAGAAGACCACTTGTTGATACGAACACGGCGACAAAATAAGGAAACGGAAATGAATTCAAGATGTGTGTTCGGCTTCAACGATTTGCACAACAATGGAAATTTAGACTGAGTGTAAACATACAAACATGTGTTTGCAAGATCCCGAATGAAAACTTGATCTTGCTCTATCAACTGAAGATAAGGGTTTCATAAGAGGACTGGTTGTCTTCCTCGGGAGTGTTTGCACACGGCTCCCTCATTAGTCCTGTATGTGCTCGCCCTTTGACAGGATATTCAGTGTTTGACAAATCCAGGAGACTTAAGTAAGCCGGAGCCTGACTGGAGATATACACTACTGACTGATGCAGAGCTGAGTAAATATGAAGTCAGACAGAGGGCAGAATGGCCGCCGGTTAACTTCTTCTTGTTCTTATTGATCAGGTGACCCAACCCAGGGACTGAGACGTTGTTGATGGATCGGATGCGAGGTAGGACGGTGTCTTCTGTGACGTGAGGGAACGCTGAGGAGATACATTGACGGGATCTTGACATGTGATGCTCCACCAGGCTTCATGTCACTTCTCACCTCCAGAGATGAAGGGATTGAAGAGGATTTCATGTGACCAGCTCTTTTTTATCTTTCTCTGTGTGTGTTTTTTGTATGTAGGTTATCTCAGAGGGTTTTGATTGGATTAGAATCAGATTTTATGGAATGATTGGGGGGGGGACTTAAAAAAAAAGGTGCAAATAGACAAAACACAAGTAAATCAACACATTAAGAAAGACAATCTGCAACAGCCACAAAACAACAGAAGCGTTTACGAAGGAAACTTAAAAGTCACGCACACCCGACGCGCTTTTTTTTGATGCTTCATTTACTGAATGAAATAGATATAATACGCACACACGATTATCAGAACCATCCATTCATCCAACCATACAGAACGTCAGATTCAAAAGATGTTTTCTTTCAACTTTGATTAACGTTTACTCTGAGTCACATGACGGCGATACCCGGAAGTGAAGCGAAGCTAGCACGGTTAATCCAAGTTATAATGGAATGTTCGTGTGTCATACTGTTTTATTAACTAAATGAAACATTAAAAAGCTTGCTTTGTGAACGGTTCTGGTGTCTTGTGGTCCTCGCAGCACTCATGTGTAATCAAATTGATGAAGATGGTTTCCTAATTTGCTGGTGTTTCCTGTAATTGCCTATGTTTTCTCGCATTGCGTTTTTGTGCGTTCGCCCCTGTGGACCACTGTAGAAACGCTACGACCCACCATACTCCAGAACAAAAGGTGCGCTGTATTACATTGTGGCACCAGCCCGGATGTTGCGCTGTCTGCCTAAGAGTTAGCAACTCCTTGCTAGCAGCTATTTCAAGTCCAATGGTTGTGAGACGAACGGCCGAGTCACAAAATGTCACAAAACATCGCAACTTTGTCCTGTCTTTCTGCTCAGAATTTTCACCAACATCAAATTCCCATCTGTTACTACCTCCAACTGCAGCATAGGTAGCAATAGAAGTGGAACAACTTAGTTTTCGCATTATGCCGCCTCTTGTGTTGGAGGGGCGGTAAAAAGGCTGATTTGTAAAAAATCTATACACCCCCTTTTTGCAGTCACTTTTTACTGTTATGTCACGGATCATTAGTTTTGAGACTCACAGTCTTTTGCCAGACATGAATGCAAACAACTTAGAAATGAAAGCTGAAAGTCTACTCTTTAACCTCACACTCACTGTTTCACTTAGAATACCCCCTGGTGCAGTACAGAGTCTAGACCAGGAATAAGGTGCCACTTAAAGGAAACTTCAGTCCCCAAACATCAGAATGTAAACAAGTATATAAGATATAACCAGAAAGCACTCACAAAGCGCAAACTTCATACAAGATAGACATTATTGTTATCAGAATCAGTCAGAAGAAGAAACTCTCTCAGTGTCCGAGTATCTTTTGCATCTTCCACTTCTGCATCTCTGCTCAGCACACGTTCTTCAACTATCCCTGTGATGCAGACTGGCATGCATACAGGCTCTAAGCTACACTGGAGGTCAAGAGCAGATCACGCTTCAGTGCCTTGCTCAAGGACACTTGACGAGAAGTAGAAAGATCCGGCAGATCCACTTTCGACCTAAAGCCTCTCTGAATCAGTCTCTCCAATCCGAGGCATTAAATAAACAATCGGACTCTAAAAGTCTTACAAATACAAACCAAGTCAAGCATGTCAACCGCATGAGTGATGGAGGAGAATTTTATGTGACTTAAAGACATCCTAAAGCGTCATAGCGATGCTCAAACTTTGTTGAAAAACCGTTTTTTAAAATAAAATTTCTTTCAATCAATCACTCAAGATAAAGAAACAAAATCAACATTAAGTTGGTGGTGGTGTTTGATGTGAGTGGCGAAAACCTGGCGCACTATATCCAACACTTCACAAATCAACTAGAGTCATCGGTACAAAAGAAAATCGTTGAAAGCTTTGGCAGGAGAGCCAAAACTTCAAAATGACTTCTTACCACGTTGTAGCAGGACGTCCTGTCTGATCCTGTGAAGTGATACAGGTCTACTGTGTTGCAACCCTGCATGTACAATTTGAACATGTAGTTGATGTTCTTCAGCGATATGGCGCAGATGGCGGAGCTGGGGGTGGGCTCCGGAGAGTTTGGCTTTCCCTGGGCGAAGGCGGCGAACAGCACATCATCGCCTTCCTCCACTTTCAGCTGCTTCTGCAGTTCGATGTCATTGCCCACCTTTGTGACGTGGGCCGCCTGGAGGATGTTGAAGACCTTCACATCCTCTGCTGAGCGGCGGCGCCTTTTATTGGTGCTGATGCATTCCAGAGGCATCTCCACGTAACGGCGGATGTCGAGGTCGGAGGAGCACATGCGTACGATGCGGGTGTGATACGCCTGGGAGTTCCTGCTCACCCTCTGCACCGTGAGGAAGTAGGTGAACGGTCCGCTGTGGAAGGAGTGAACGTATCGTAAGTAGTAGTTTCCACGTAGCGATGGAATCAAGTCCATGTAGGAGCGGCTGGAGAAGAAAGTGAAGCCGTTTTGACTCGTCTTCATCTTCCTCAGAGAAAGGGTGTGGGGTCGCGTTGCGTCCCCTGCTACATTTCCAAGACCCGGGATCTCAGAGTTGCCAACGAAGAACTTGATGACGTTACTCTCCACATTGAGAACCAGAGAGCCTGAAGGGCTGACCACCACGTCCGAGTCAATGGGTTGGCCCCTTCCTTGGCTCACCTTGTCGGCAAAGCAGTAGACCTCCTCGTCAACGGCTTTGAGGCCCGTGTCCTCATCCAGGACGTGACGGCGACAGACACCGTTGTCGGCGGAGCCGCAGCTGAACAAACCCTTGTCGTAAATGTTCTCCACCACAAGCGCGATGTTGTGGTTGTCCACCCGGCCGCCGCCGTTTGCGTTCTGGCCGCAAGTCTGGTTGGCGAGCATTGGCCCGGTGCGGTACTCCGAAAGCATCGAGAGGTCCGGGGCCAGGGCGTATATTCTGTTCACAGCTCCGACGTAGATGATCCCATCGAGCGTCACCAGGTTCTGGACGGGGAAGTCTGCAGTGAACGTTTGGAGCTCGTAGGCGACCGAGAGGTTGAGTTTGTCGGTGTCGAGCGAGTTATCGAACTGGCCCTGTGCGCCGACGCACGAGGCCCACATCAGCATGACGGCATGAAGGAAGAGATTCATCCTGGTCAAGAAATGAGAAACAGAAGACAATGAGTCGGTGAGACACAGAAACCTCAAACCTTCCAAAGATATCTTTGAACAGGTGACCCCAATTGTCTGGATCATGAATAAGTGTGGAAGAAGTTGCTGAATAAGGAGCACTCAGGAGACACAAGTAGAACATCAACTCCCTTCTTTTAGACCGATAAATAGACCAGTGTGTCCAGAGTGTAGAACCAGGGTTTACTCACTTCACCACAAGCAGCGAAGCCATTCATGCCGCAGTGACTGGAAGTTTTATGGTGACACAAAGCTTTAATATCAGCCTCCTGATCACAAGAACGTCTCTTTCTGACTCCACGGACTCAGGACCAGCCAGCACAGAGACCAGGGTGACCACTTCTGTGGTTCTCAGCTGGGTTCCCACGTGACCACAGTGGGAGGCAAAGTAGTGAATCACCTAGAGAGCGGCCCACTTTGCAGGAAAACACAATCCACCGGCCTCTAAGTTTAGACAGCGAGGGCTCTAGGGAGCAGGGATAAACTCAATTAAATCAAAGGGAGGCTGGAGGGAGAAGTCAAGGGGGACTAGGCAGCGAAATGATAAATAACCCCGGCGTCTAAATGGTAATCCACTAGGGGATGCTTTTAGTGGTGGGAGGGACGGCGACACCAGAGAATTTGCAAAATGTGCATTTGCTCGCTTTTTATGTGGATGTGGTTTAAGCAGAAATGTTAACCAAAGCATTTACATCCAGCACAGAAGAAGAGGGAGTGACTTCTTTTTTTTTTTAATTACTCTTTGCAACTACTTTGGTCTTTTTACAGCAAGTCCAATAGAGAAAAAAAATAAAATATATATATTTTTTTTTTTTATGGTCTCATATTTAGAATTTAAAGTTTAGAGCGGAAGGAACAATACGTGTTTAAGACATGAAACAAAAGTATAAAAAGATAGGATGATATTAGAGAATAAAGATAATATTAGACTGCATTTAGAGACAACAAATGTCTTTTTAATAACGTTTTAGATTTTTGGCTCCATCTGGGTTTCTGAAGGCGAAGGGAAGATGGGCATCAGCTTGTTTTGCTTATAAATTATGAGTAATATTGGTCACATCACTGCACACCTGCACTAAACAATACATTTGCATTCTAGTCGCACGTTTTATGTTTTTTTTGTTTTTTTTAAGATGACAAAGGGAGAGGGGGGGAAAGAGAGAAAATGTTTTCAGTTTGAAGGGAAAATGACTCACGCCAAAAGGTCTCAGAAAAAAAACACCAGTGGGAAGTTGGTGAAATGGAGTTAGAGCCAGGAAAAACATGTCCAAAAAAGCTGTGATACATCCAGAGGAGGTGTCAGGAGTTCCAGGGTCATGATCTCTGCGTCTTACGCACGAGCGCACAGTTTGAATATAAGAAAGAAAGAAAAAAAAAAAAACTCCCAGAGAAAGTCAATAAAGCTGGAGAGGATTAATAAATAAAATAAACTCACCTGTTAATGAGAAACAGTGTCCTTGATTCAAATCATATTCATCCGGTCCATCCAGGAGCGGGACTTAATTTTTGGAGTCTCTCATCAAGTTCAAAGTGATCGCTGCGGATTTGTTCCTCTTTTCTTTGAGAAGAAATAAAAAGTATTCTGTATTCTTTTTTTCTTTCTTGAACCTGTTGTCTGTTTCCCGCTGTTCAAACTCTCATCGATCGCGCCCCGGCAGAAACTTGGGAGCCCCGGCTCTGACTGCATCCACAGACGCACTCTGCTGCTGCTGCCGCCGCTCTCCCATCGTGGAGCGTGAAGCTCCGCCCCCTTTCTCTCGGAGACGTGACGCGTCCAGGTGTTGTTGCTGCCGCTGCTGTGCGTGGATCTCCGGTGAGTCAGACACGCGTGAAGGGATGCGAGAGATGGAACTCTGGGCAATGTGTGAATTCTAATCTCTACGGATTGTTATGATAATAATTATTATTATTATTGTTATCGTTATTATATTATTATTATTATTAATATTATCATTATTATATTATTATTATTATTAATATTATCATTATTATATTATTATTATTAATAGTATTAATAATATTATTTTTATTATTGATATTAGTAGTAGTAGTAGTATTACTATATCGTTATTATTTTTATTATTATTTTATTATAATTTTTGTTTGTAGTAGTAGTAGTAGTTCTGTTATTGTTAGTTTTGTCATCATTATTATTAGTAGTAGTAATAGCAGTAGTAGTTGTAGTACTAGTACTGTTACTGTTAATGTTGTACTGTTATTATTAGCAGTAATATTAGTAGCAGTATTACAGTTATTGTTGTAATTGTTGTTATCTAAGAGTCCCATAGGGTTAAAATTTAAATAAAACCCACAGTAACGCTCACACAAACTCAAAAAAAATCATTTATTGGATTTTCTTAATCCAATTAGGTTTTACTGGATAGAATTTAATAACCTCAAGAGGAAAAAAATGAACCTATGAGTAAAAAACATGACTGTATTAAGCAGCTGTGACCTAATCTGACCAACTGGGATTGAACCCAAATTTAACTACGTTCTCTTTTTTAACTAATCCTAATCTGCTGCCCTCATGACCCAAAGTCATCTTTTGTTCAACAAGTTTTTCGTTTAAATTGCACCTGCTAAAGTGGATGAAGGTTCTTTTTATTTGATTCTTTCCTCTCAAACTTCCACCTGGCTCTCCTCCAGCTCCTTGACTTGTGACTCAGACCACTGGGTTTCGTTTTTGAAACGGATCACTCAACCATAAATAATGTGCAGAGTTTTAAAGGCTAAGCCAACTGTGTGTGTGTGTGTGTGTGTGTGTGTGTGTGTGTGTGTGTGTGTGTGTGCATGTGTGTGTGTGTGTCTCATGGGGCATGAATCATTGGGCAGCACAAAAAAATTCCTTTGTCCTACTTCCTGGATGCATGGGAGTTGGACAAAAGATGGAAACTTTGATAAGAGAGTGTTGCTGTAGAGCGCAGACACGTGAGGGTTTAATAAGACTGACAGTCGGTGAGGGATGGTCTTAACGTTGGGGGTGTGGAACCTCTTCCACCTGAATCCAGAATCGCCACGATGGAAGTGGATGCCGTATTTCAATGAATCCACGGAACTCAGTTGTGTCAGATGTGGACCTGTGTGAAACCAACTTCGCTCTGTTGAGTCATGGCAGCAGCATCTGTTAAACATGGATTAAGAGTTTCCAGCTAGCTAAACTGAACAAAATTCTATTTATTTTGCTTTGCTTCACTGTGTTTATTCAGTCCTGAATGAAATAATCAACAAACAAATGCGATGCGCTATTTTTTTAAACTTTAAAGTTGTGTCAGATCAATCACCTTCAATCAAGTTGCAGCTGCTAACGGGGGCTAAGTTCAACTATTTAAGGTCCTAATCAGCTTTTTAGGTTGAGCACATTTTGAGTCACTCATTTCTTATCGGAAAATGTGTCTGAACCAATTTATAAAATGACCCAATAGCATCATTGCTATGCTAAAGAGTAAGGGGCCCATGAGGGATCCATGGGGCGGCACCACATTTTTTTCTGGCATATTAAAACATGTGCAAACGTAATAAACAAGAATGATGTAACTGGGTCAAATAGTTTTTCTCATAACATGCTTCATTATAAATGTTGAGCTAATCTAATTAAAAGGTACAATTTAAAAAAAAAAAGTAAAATATGCAAAGAAATCATTTTTTCCATAGTGTTTTTTTTCCTGTTGAAGACATTAATTAAATGAACATACATTTATATATATAAATATATATATATATATATATATATATATACAAATTATAGATATATAAATTATACATATATACATTTAATTGGCTGTAAGTACACAAATACAATAAAAGAATTCCATTCTGATTGTAAAATAATTAATTTGAACTTAAATAGAGGACGATTTAGGGACAATTCATCTGATTTGGTCCCAGAGGACCACGCTGTAACTTTTGACACTTCAGCAGAGAGTCCTGATGCTGCCACTGCGTATCATCAAACCAGTTTCTTCATCTCACAGCGTTGTTGAGGAAGACTCGTCATATATGCACGACAGACTTGTGCAAAGAGTCCAAGTACAGAGAAGAGAAAAGCACAGTAGAAGATTTTGTCGCAGTTTCGGAAGTAGGACAAATCAGCCTGATTACACAAACTCCCAAGGAGCACCCCTGAAGCTGAATGATTAATAATTTGTCTCTTTGTGGGGTTTTTTATTTTTGTGGAAAAGAAAAACACGTAAAAAACAATCTTTCATTTCAACGCAGGGAAATCCTTCTGCCAGCTGACTTCATAATAAGTTAATTAATAAATGTCTCCCAAATGTCAGATTCCTCCTTTTGTTCATTTTCCTGGAAGGGATCACCTTTTCCAAGAATGACGAGGGAAAAAAAAAACCCCAGCCGTGTTGTTACCTGCTGTCAGTTCTAATTAAACTTGCCTCAGATAGAATTCAAGTGTGTTCCTGCTGGCAGGAGCAAACCTGAAGAGCTGAAGAGCTGAAGAGCCTGACGTCGAGTGAAGGACGTGTCTGTGTGGTTCCAGCGGTACCAGAGAATTCTGGCTGGGGCTCCAATTTTTGGAAGAAAGCGAAAGAAGAGCAAAAAGGAAAAGGTTAGTTTGGTGGTGAACCTCACACTGCTGGCATGCAGAATGTGGAAACCCTGAAGTATGACAAGCTCTGCAGGAATGATCATCCTGCACCGCCGCACTTATGCACTTCCCATTCTCGTGCGTATGTTTCTAATGGGGAGAGCTGGCTGTGGCGTCTGTGATTGGATTAAGAGCAAAACCAGAAATACGAAAAAAGAAATTCTACATCGTCTATGTTAAGCTTAAAAGAGATTTATAATCCCTGTGGTTTTAGACCAAGTTGTGGGTTTATTAAGTTCAGCTTCCGCTTACTTTTGGCCACACAGAGTATCTGTTAGGCTTTTTAAGCAAAGCTCGCCATAAAAATATGAACCACCTAATTTGACTGAAGATGTCTAAGAAGATGGTTATAGTGGGTCACTTTGATGGTTTGACCCTTTAGATCCCCCCTCAGAGGGAAAGCAAGTGATAAAATGTGGCGCCATCTGCTGCTGCTCCAGGTGAAGAGCCGGGTTCGACCTCCAGATTCCTGAAGGGATCCTCGGGTCAAGCTACTGCATAGAAAGTCAGGCAAAAGAGGATGATGATGGTGCAATCAGGGCTGGACTCACTCTTGGTTTTACTGTGTCTGTCATCCAGCACCTAAACCCGGTCCAGCACCGGTTATTTATCACCGGCAGCATCACTATGTACTTTGGTTTAACTGCTGAGCGAGGACAGTAAACTCTGATTGATGCTCTGACCCGGCAGGACGACCCGGCCCGGGATGGACGAAGGAGAGTGACTCCTTTCATCACTCAGCTGTGGGTTTTTTTTTCCATAGACGGCTCTATTTCTGAAGAAAACCTTCACAGCTCATGTCATTAAAAAGTCAAATAAATACAATGAAGCACAGGAGATTTTTGTAGCTGGTGTTTTTGTCATACGATTAGCGGTTTGATCTTTGCTCTGATCCATAAACTCTAAATATCGTGGGATTCTTCAGGGAGACCATGAAGAGAAATCTGCTTCCTGTGTGCTTCACAACTTCCTCTCTTTCATCCACATTCATTCTGTATCTTACATTTTAAACGGACGAGGACATTCGGTGTCTTTTGTTTTCACTTTTATGTCCTAAGCTGGACTGACACTTTGATCACCGTTATTTTACAGCTCGCCGACCATCACACCATCATAAGGAAAAGCTGGACTCCGTATCTTTGAGTCTGGAGGGCTGGATCGGCGCTCTCCATCTTGCGAAACCTGGATGTGGATAAAAACACACCTAATGAAAAAGGAAATGAAAAATCTCTCTTCTATATTAGATGAAAATGTTTTCTGTCGCTCAATAAGCTGCTGCTGCATCGGTGTTTTCCAATCTGCCCCAGACGGAGACTCAGACCGAGGCCATCAGTGGAGGAAGACGTTTATGAAGAGGAGGTGGTCTTTCGGACCACACTGTTCATTTCAAATCCCTGCGGCGAGACATTTTACGAGAACTGGAGAAGTTTCAGCTTATTAGGCGACTCTCAAAACGCGATAAACATTTACACGAGCCCTAGAAGCGTTTTTGAAGTGTGCGAAAATCGACTTAAATGCATCATTTATACCAATAACTGATAATAAGTCCCACATAGTGAAAAGTTAATGCCCTCTAATTCGGTTTAGTGGTTAAAATAATTCAGTTATAGTTACACAAGGCAAATATATTTGCTCTTTGACCTTCATATCATAAAAAAACGCCCGTTAACGTGACGTTTCTGTGACAAAGATGCTTTACTTTCCCCGAAAAAGAAGTGGTTATCGCCGTCAGCTGGCCCCCGTCTCCTTCTGCCCTGTAATGCTTGTTTTTAAGTGTTTACGGGAATCCCTCAAGAGCTCTTAAACTCTCCAGGCCCGCTTGTTTATCCATGGAAGCTTTGGCTTAAATAAACCGAAGTCAAGTGCCGGTGAAAGCACGGCGTGACATCAGGACGGAAAAAGTATTGGACCCTTACAAACTTTTTACATTTTATTCACAAAAGGAATGAAATTACTTTTAACTTCCTCAGCTATGTGGGATAATTATCTTGCCGCGTGACAAACACCCTCAGGGACTGATGACCTGACATTCTGTGACAGAATTTTCTGATTCAAGTTTCCATCAATCACCGTCCATAAGTCCGATTATCTTCATAACCTTGAATAACTTTGAATCCCTTTTTAAACCAATCCATGGCATCTATATAACCCTTACATTTAAATTCATTGTTTCTCTGTTCTGAATGTTGGTTCTGACTCTGACTGTGTTCTTTGTGAGATTTGTTTGGATTAAAGGTCATCAGGGTGTATTGTAGCAAAATTCAGATTATCCTTAAAGGTCCAGTGCGTAAAGTTACCCTGGAGCGGGTCACTATGGAGGCCGCCGTGTTCCTGCAGACGCTGGAGAGGTTTTCCACGTTTTAAGTTGTGACTCTGTTTTGACACTTGGAGGATTATACTGATTATTTACAGCAAGGAAAAGCAACAGAGCACAGACAACGCCGTCAAAGCAAACATGAAGTCTAATGAAGCTTTAAGATGTAGAATCCTTCGGCAGCCCGGAGGAATTCAACTTGGCTCGGCTCCCAGGAACCACAAAGAGAAGGAGACTGGTGGCGTTGGCTAGAACGACCCATTCCAGCCCGGTATCTAATCCTTTCCCTGAGACCGTGGGCTGAGGGCGCGCCGTGTCCCCGATCACTCCAGAACCGGTAACCCCCCATGGCCCGTCGAGTTGATTTCAGCGGGTGAACAAGTAGGACCTCACTAGAACAAGCCTTTGTTCCTGCGCTCAGATTTCCTCTCCAGGTCAGCTTAGGAAAAAATTAAAGGGGAGAAGAAGAGGGTGGGAGCTTGCAGTGAAGACACCCCCCACACCCAAGGCAAAACTTTACACACTGGACCTTTAAGGTTCTGCTGGGTTAGGATTTACTTTTCTGTCTTGTCACTTTCCCACAGATGCCATTTTGCCATGTGTCCCTCCAACAGTGGAGTCATGAACACCGACCTTTGTTTAAGTGAGAGACGCCTTCAATTCCTTCATTGTTTGCTTCTGTGTCTTTTGTAACTTCCTGAATGAACTATTATTCCAAGACTTCTCCATAATGTGGACTCGTAATGTGGACACAGTGGACCCATGTAGTCCTGGAGCCTCAGAGATATCGGTGTAGAACCTCCTGGATTGTCTTTCAATTACCGCCTTCCTCCTCTCTTCTGGAACCTTATTGGACTCTTGGTGGTGAGACCCACGGGCTTTCTCTGTTTCTGAAATGTGCCGTATAAATAAAGTTGCCTTATTTTTTTCTCTCTTCTTCCATATCTTCATCCTCTTTCAGTGTAATCTTAAGAATCTGCAGTGGGTTTTTATTTATTTGACGGCATTGTAACCAAGTTGAATTCTGGTTATCTTTTGGGGCTTTTGATGCTGTGAGCGGATTATTCCCACTTTAATTATAAATAGATTATAAATAGATCCTGAGGTCATCATAAATCGGAGGGGAACACATTATGATGATTTAGTTCGCGGCGCTACGTCATCGGACTTCCGGCCGCTTTTTGTTCTTGAGTCTGAGTCAACAAAAGACCCATAAGTCATCTGTGACCACATCTGTGGAGGAGGATGATGCTCACTTTGCTCAGGTGTCATGATAGCAAACAGCCGGTTTGAATAAAAAAAGAAGTTTGTTTTTTGTTGTTGTTGCAGGAATAAAAGGACACAGGTGATAAAATCTTTTCAGTTACTTTCCAGCCAACAGCGAAAAACTCCTTAAAGTTTTGCTGGCTAGCTGGTTTCATGTTTGCCATCTTATGCTAGCGACACACTAGACGATTCATCCAGACCACACACATAGCTTTTCCACCGAGCTGGTTCCAGGGCTAGTTCAGAGCCAGAGCCTGATTTTGCACCAGTTCTTTGCTTTTCGACAACCTTAGCACCGAATCCTGGCCCTCACAACTGGTACCGGACAAGCACCAACTCTTTGCTGGTCTAGAACCTAGAACCGATTACATTAAAACACATTAAAAACAACAGCTGAGCGGGTTTCATCTGATAAACTAGCAATAATCGGTGAAGATAAGCCGTTATTAAACACTCATATTTTCCATATCGGGGCCAGAGTCCGGCAGAATTCATCAGGAGAGGCTGAACCCGAAGAGATGTTGTCATCAAAGTTGAGACAGGAGAAACAAAAGGAGCCGTCACGGATCAGCCACGGCGGTATTTGTTCTATTATGTGTTCCCAAACAGATGTGGCGAAGGTGACGTCTCCATTTGATGAGGGTGTTGACTGACGCACGGATAACCAGGTGTGCCGCGAGGAAGAGCGTCTGTGTACAGTTGGTGTGGTAGACGCTGAGCCCGAGGGAAAGAATCCCCGCCGGACGCGCCCCCCGCTCACAAAGAATTTGTCGTAAATGTACGAAGTGTTCGTTTCCTACTCTGCAGCGATCGAGTCAATATTCTGTCAATCAGGAGAGACGGAGAATAAAAGATGAACGGATATTAAAACAGATGATATGTGATAATTAGTTCTATGCAGTCTTACCTGACATCAAGGGTACCTTGTATCCCAGATTGACCCCCAACCCCCTGCGTTCTACATGTAATTCCCCTGATTGAACTCGTCAAATCAAATGTGAAAGTAATATTTTTCCGTAAAAAAGCTCCCCCTAGTGAGGAAAACATAAACTATCAGAGTAAAATATTATATTAAACAAGATAAATCTCCTCAAGTTGAATCATATTCACCAAATTTGGACTAAATCGGACCAACAGTTGAAAAAATAAGGCCCGAGAACTTTTGGAGTTAAAGCTCCAGCCTGATGTCAGAAATATAGAACCGACCTTTCCCAGAATTCCCAGAAAAAGAAAATTCCATAATAACTTCACTTTTTGGGCTTATAATTAGTCTTTTTGAAAGTCCGACTCTTCGTGGAGATTGTGATTGACGGGTCTCTGCCCTCAGCAGTAACATGTTGTATCTCCCTTCTCTTCGAGGAAGAACTGGATTGATTTTGGGGAAAGATCTATTGTATATTTTTGACACTAGAGGGAAACGGCTTCAATAAGCTCGATGGCAGGAAGGCGCCGTGTTCAGAATCATGACACCAGTTGGTTTCTATGAGATCTCAATGTCCTGCAGGCGGAGTGTGTGAGCTGCTGGTGTGTGAGGTGAGGGCAGACGAGGACAGACAGACATCGCCTGAGGGTTTGTTTGTGGGACCAATAAAGAGGACATGCAGCAGGAGACAGAGGGCAGTGTGTGGGATCGGACCTGAGAAAAGTGGCTTTGTGAGAAAACAACCGCAATGTGTTTCAGCTGCAGTCAATCAATCAATCAGCCAGTCTGTCAGTCAATCAGCCAGTCAGTCAGTCGACCAGTCAGTCAGTCAGTCGATCAGTCAGTCAGTCAGTCGATCAGTCGACCAGTCAGACAGTCAGTCAGTCGATCAGTCAGTCAGTCAGTCAGTCAGTCGATCAGCCAGTCAGTCAGTCGATCAGTCAATCAGTCAGTCGACCAGTCAGTCAGTCAGTCGATCAGTCAATCAGTCGATAACAAAGGATTCAAATGATGAAGACTGAAGAGGATTGATGAAAACTTGCTTTAATTATATATTTTATTAATCAGATTTTTTTTTTTTTCAAAAAAAGAGGCAAGATATAACGCAGAAAAATAAAAAGCTGACAAACGTACATAAAAGAAGACATAAATGGGTTGAATGAAGGATGTAACTATTTCGGAGATGTGTGACTCTCTTATGGCGTTCTGCGCTGATTAGAAAGAGAGCTAAGCTCTCACGCGGCTACAGACCTTCAACTGAGGATTTTAACTAGCCAAAGATTAGAGAGATAATAGCTGTAAAAAAAAAGTCAGGTCTCAAGCAGCGTCCTCAGGCGAGACCGAGTGTCTTTACGCCATTATGACAGCAACGGATCCCACAGAATGACTGACAGCTTTCTCCAACCACCGCTGTGTCACCTGTGTCTGCAGCCGCCGCAAACAGCTGCTGATCCTGCAGCTTTCCAGGTGGTCAGAGATGTTTCTGTCACCATGTTCGTCCAGACTTTCCAAGGAAACGCCGACGAACGCCGTCCGCCCCACGCCGGCTTCCTCTCCCGGCTGTCTCGACCCTCTCAGACGCAGGATGCGTTCTCCTGACAGGATTTTATACGCCCAACCTGCAATAAATTGTCTGACGAGGGCCAATAAAGCCATCAACTTCCAGATATTACTCACGTAAAAACATCAGTGTTGATTTATTTTACATGAACGTACAAAACCGCGAGCATAAAAAAAAATAAATTAGCGATGACTCAACACTTTTCTCGGGCTGGTAGGTGTTGATACAAAGATTTACAGCAGCTTGTCGTTTACGTGAGTAATTAAAGCGCCTCCATTCAATATTTATAACGCATGCAGGATTTAAAGAAGAAAAGACGACGTTTCTAATCTCTAATTTAGACACATTTCAGAATACGGTACTTTATTTGGACCCACGCATGAAGACAAACCCACACATAAACATTCATGTAGTTCTGCAGTGTGAAGAAAAATCTGTATAATTTACAGTAAAATACCAGCAGATAGGGTTGGCAGAAATTTGCCGTAAAAAAAAGATACAGTTTATAAAGAAATCCATAAAATGACGATAAATTTGGATTTTTTTCTGTTACCTTGAAAATAATATTTTTACGAAGGTTTATGGAACTTCTTTTTTTTAGCATCTTGTTAATGTAGAAACAAGAGTATGTTCTTATTACATGGTTAAAGGCTTTTACTGTTTTTACTGTAAATTTAAATGTAATTGAGAAGGAATAATGCTTTAAAAATGGTACTTTTTGTTAATTTTACCAAGAGTTTGTATTTTCTACAGTAAAATTCTGTGTTTTCCACATCCACACAAGTTATTAACTATTTCTCGATTTAAGAAAATTCAGTGTAGCTACCAAGGGGGTATTCTATTTAGAATTACATGTTTTTTTTATTGTTTCCATTTGACTTTTTTTTTTTTCATTAATTTCAAATGATAATTTTCTACAGTGTATGTTCTGATTTCAATGATAGTAAGTCTCAGATGGAAAGGCGTTGATGCCTCGCATCAATAAGGATCAAACTCTATACAGCAAAAAGTCATTTCATGACATTTTTAAAAAAGCGTCGTTTTTTTTATCCATGTTCCGGGTAATTTTTTTTTTTCTTCTAAAAAGCCGCCTGGTCAAGGAAAAAAAAAAATCTTATTTATGGAAATATATCTAACGTCTACTTAATAAGCTTTACCAGCTGATATTGAGAAAAGAGGCACGTAGGATGAGAAAAAACACGGGAGGGAACCCGAGTCACAGCTGTGACCAGGGCCGCCCCTCCCCATAGTCATATTATTATGGGTTATAATATCAACTCATGTTAATATTAAAAAAAGAAGAAATTTTAGCCAAATATAAATTGATATTTTACCCCGAATTCCAACTTTTGACCAAAGTTGGTCAGTTTTGCTGCTGCTGTTTATTTATTATTTATCAATGCAGAGAGAAGAAAAACATTTTAAGAGACGCCAAAGAATGACAATAAAAAAAGCAAAATAGGGAAAATAAGCTTCAAGGAATGTCCAGAAAATTTTATTGACCACCACGCATTGCCCCTGGCTGATGGTGCCCCTTGACCTTTGTGCCCTAAGACTAAAATCACGTGCAAACCTTAAGAATCTCATGAAATGACAATTTTTTTTCTGTATCTGTATTTGGCCTCAATAACTTCTCCCACCAATCCAGTATCCAAAATGTGGTGTAAAATCTGAAATCAGGAGTATGCAAGAGGTTCCAGAATTTTATTAATGTGTATAATTAAGTGATAATATGTTCAATTGACTCAATTATGTGAGTCCACATCATTTTGGTCATAATCATTAAATATGCACTTCTAATGTGTGACACCAGAGGGCGCTGTTGTATTGTATAAACTGTGGTAAGCGTGCGAGGATGTAACAAAACCCCTCATAGATGATGTCAGAGTAGAACTACAGGAAGTTTAAAAACTTTTTTTTTTTCATCCATATATCCCTAATCCTTATTATATACATCATACTATCAAAATACATATATATACCTGCTGAAAACTCTCAAATACCATTTTAATAACTTTTGTTTGTGACATTCTGACTGTTGTTTACACGTTGCCATGGCAACAGAGTTCATCTGCATGTAGGTATCAGAGTCGTCTCTATGTTCTCTCATCTCTCTGTTAGGTCTTCCTTGGTCCTAAACTGCAAAGCCACAGATATTCCCTCTCTGGGAAGAGAACCGTTTACTCTCTACTTGTTATCCTGCTCCAGAGTTTCTGCTGCGGTGCAGCTGGGATGTTTTATTCCATCGTTGCTGACATTCTTCCTCCCTCCTTTCATCCGGCATGCAGTAGTCGACCCACCTCATTAGAAACCCGAGCACTGGTTTCAAACATCAATCCACAAACTCAGGTTTTAATCAAAGTTTTTCTTCATAAAAGGCGGTTTATTCAGAATCGATGTCTTTTATGAAGTCTTTTGATGTTTATATTTGATTCTTAGCATTGAGGACCTCAAAGGAAATAACCTGTTAAGTCATGTGTTGAATAAAGAGGATCAATCCATTATCACAGCCCGGCTCAAGGGGAGGGACAAAAAGAGGAGAGGACAACACATGACTTATAAGTAATGGTTTATTTACTAGTATGTAAATCAGTGACGTGAAATGAACAAAGCATGAAACCACGCCTCCATGTGAGCGAAGAGAGACAAGTGCTGAATCCACCATCTTATATCTGAGGAACCAGACGACACAGGTGAAATCAATGCACTTCCTGCTTCCCTCCTAACGAGAAGGACCGCCCCAACAGGAAGTCAAGAGGGCCGTCGAACTATTGGATCATCAGTGCCCTGCTAGGGTCAACATCATATTTATCAAACAGGACTTTCTCTGTAGCCAGATCACTTCCTGTTCAGTGGGCTCCTCTGGTTTATGGTTTTCTCCAAGGGTCCGGAATAAAAACATGCGTTCTGAGGATGTATCGCTTTTGAGTGTCCTGCATAAACACTTCTGTTGTCTTGTGGCTTTTGCAGACGGTTTTTCTTCATGTGATGTAGATTTTTACAGCATGTGTGTGTGTGTTGTCATCGTGATGAAGATGTTTTCTTGATTTGCAGCGTGCACATGTGGTCAAAGTGGTGTTTGCACCAATGAAAAACGTCATTTCTGTCAGTGGAACGTGGATTTCTGTATGTTTCAAACACCACATTGCATTAAACGATGCTCAGAGTTTATTTCCCCCAGTTTGCTGTAGAAGAACTGGACTGGTCGGCTCGGCCCTCTGACCTCGGCGCCGGTCAACACCTTGGATGACCTGGAGGAAGTTCATCCAAGGAAGATGAATGGAAACAAACTCCTGCACCTAAGTTGCATAATCTTGTCGTGGATAGAGAGAAAATATTTAAGTAATAGTTAAATGAGTCGCTGTTAAATGGATAAACACAGATTTCAAACAGTTCTGGTTTGACCCGGCTGCATAATTACGTCTGAATTTTGTGTAAATGAGCTGAGATGCAGACTCCTGAGCGTTGCTTCAAACTTTTATTTGTTTTCTCCGGTAACCATGGACATGTTGTGCCAGGCGTGGAAAGAAAAAAAGCATGTGAGGCAGCGCTGCAGGCGTCAGACCATACTGAGACGCAAACCCATTCACAGACTCCTGAGGCTTTTTGGAGGGCACTGCTGCTGGAAAGAATGTCTCAGCTCCCCCTCTTCCTCCAGCTTAATTCTTATGTGTATTTTCCACGAGCAGCTTCAGCTGGCTTGTTTCCTGTGGCGCAGATGATGAACGCAGCCGGTCCACGATGATCTGCCGCGCAATTCGATTAGGCGATTATTCATTATCACGAGTTTTGAAAAAGAAAAAAGAAAAAGAGGAACAAACAGGATGTTGTTATAATCCGGCTTTCATGGGAAGCACACTCACAAAAAAAGAAAAAACAAACACAAAGGCACGTTGGATTATATTAAATTTTAATGTGCACAGCGTGATATCGTACAATAGAAGCAAGAAGAAGAATTTTCTTATAAAAATATCACCTTAAGAGTTTTTAAAAAAAAAGACTCAGGTGCTGTGACATCACCATTCCCGCGTGGACACAGTGGGTCAACTTCAGGTCTCAATTAAAAACACCCCATCCATCCCCAGAAGCTCCTCCCCTCCCCCACTATCTCTTTCTTCACCCACCTCTGGGGGCGTGAGGCATCAGATTGATGCTTGTCAGCTTTGGGTCCACAGTCAAGAAGCAGCGCAACAGAACAAAATGATATTTAAGCAACAGAAGAATAAAATGGATTTAACATCACACAGTCCGCCTCGCATTGTCCAATTCCAATGCAATAACCTGTGTAAGTACCACAGTGCTTCGAGGGGGGGGGTGAAAAAATCTCCACACAATCAAAAACAACGGCTAACGTTAACCACTAGCCTTGTTATACAGAGAGGAGAAGGTCATGTGCTAACCGCTAACAATACTTAGCCACAGATTACTGCACTGGATTGAGGCCGTACAGCCAGTAGAGTCTGGATGTCTGTGTAATCAAGCGTACAGCACACACACAGGGAATTAAAACGGCTTTGTCGCAGTTTGAAGTTCTTCATATTAATAGAAACAATGGAGGGATGTGCATCTTAAAGGCACAGAGCCTCACTGAAACGGATAAATTGGTCATTAAAGCCACTTTGGAATAAAAAAACAAAACAGGTTTTATTGCAATGATTCAAACACGACATTCTCCGTCACACACGTATGGGGACAATGGCGACGAAGGAGGAGTGAGGGGCTAATAGGCAGGGCGAGCGAGCTGAGATCATGTCTGCTTTATGGGGGCAGGCGTGGCAGTGGAGGACGGCGAGATGCTGGCGAGGTGAAGCAGGTGCATGCAGGAACAAGGGCGGGTTCAGTGTGTGAGACTGCTGGAAATACAGGTGAAGAAGGGGGGAAGGGGGAGTGGCTGGCGGGTTAGTGGGCAGAGAGAGGCCTGCTGCGGTTCTGTTTGGCCTGTGTGGTTGTTTTTTGTTTTTGCTGAGTCAGCTAGAATTTGGCAGCGCTCGCTCTCTCTCCCCCTGCGTTGGCGTTCCCATCCCCCCCGGCGTCCCACCACCCTGCCCTGCATCAAAGCTCCGAAAGACAAACACAAACAAGCATGACACGAGGACAGTGATACACCCCGGCGACCCCCTCCCACATGATCCCATCAAAATGCCTCCTGGCTCTCCACAGAAACGGTAAGAATGGAAGGAAGTGACATCCAAAACTAACATAAAACAGAAATACGGAACAAATGGTTGCTTGTTTGACAAAGTTGAGAGTGAGGAATAAAAAAAAAAAATTTTTAAAAAGAAGAAAAAGGTTTGGGGGCGGGGACAGAAACAAAATGACAACAAAATCCCCACAGAACAAACCCTTTGATTTCCTGTGCCCACCCATTTAGTTACACTGGAGAGAACGACAGCTGGCGGAAAAAAGGCGGGGACAGATGTCATGTGACTACGCCGCTTCACTTTCCAAAAAAACCCCTCCGTGTCGCTCTGGAAAAGTTTCACCTCTCTTCCGACTTTTCCCTCCATCTGTGTGCCTTTAGCCCCTCCCATTCTCCCTCACCTCCTTCTCTTAATCCTCTTCTCCGGGTGGCTACACCTCCTTGACCGTGCGGAATCGGATGCCGCCGAAACATTTGCCCATGGCCTCGAACAGCGGGTCGCAGAAGGTGTGCACACAGATGGAGTAGACGCGACTGACGCAGTGGATCTCGATCAGGTAGCTCTTGATGCACGGCACCACAGCCCAGATGTGGATGAAGGACAGGATGGCGAAGAAGATTCCCCAGATCAGCGCCAGGGGGATGCCGACCAGCGCCGTCAGCAGTCGGTAGCACCAGTACTTGGTGACGGTGAAGGTGGTGAAGCTGGCTTTCCACACGCCGTCGAAGCTGTAGGTACCTGGAGGCTCGGCGATCACGTCCTCGAATTCGACCTGAGGAGGGAGGAAGTGAAAAAAGATGAAGGTTATTCTTCTATTGTTGTTCGATTGGAAGCCTTACTTTTAGTCAAATCAGCAAATGGAGATCTGTCGAGCTGGTTCACGCAACCCCCCGCCTTCCCCCATCTCTGCTTAGTCCTCGCAGAGTCATCAGCCACCACCACCAGTAACTGGACTTCAAAGGCCGTGAGGGCAGAGACCCTTCGACTAAATATCACACATCCTCCGTTCCGATCTTTCATCATTTCCTCATTCCGTCTTATCCTGCTGAAACGTCTGCATACATTTCATATAAAACCTTATGTTGCTACCATCAAACACAATAAATATTAATAAATACATAAATAATAAATGTGTATACAACTAAATAATAGGATTCCCTCCTGTACACGCACAGGTCCTCTGTGGGACCAGACTAAACGTTGGACTTTACTTCCCAGCATGCATCAGTTTGGATACCCTATGTCTTGTCACCTGTTCACTGGAACGCCCAAGACCAGACCTGGGCCTGCTCTGATCCAGTTGTCTGGAATTTACAATTAGCTCCTGTCAAAGTCACAATTGCCTGTTTTTCCTTTTTCCGAGATGCCAACTTTGAGCAAAGATGTTCACTTACCGCCTTATTCAGCCCTAAACACGGACAGGTAACCACGGTAACGAGATAAACAATGTTATTCTGTCAGTGGTTATAATGTTATGGCTCGTTGGTATGTGGGTAAAGTTTTCGAGATATGCTCTGGACAAGACGACCACCTTTAAAACAGGATGACCAACACTAGGGCTCGCCATTGAACCCATGTTTCCATGGCGACCAAAAGAATGTGTAAGATTTTTAAAGATCGGTGTGCGAACAAAAATGATGGGTATATTTTTCATGTCGGAGGAATAATGAGGCTTATGTGGAATAATAGAAGTAAGGACTGAAAGTGAAAACAAACTACTAACAATCATCCGAGAGGAACAGAGACGAAGACGAGTCGGTTCTGAGGAGAATCCTCAGAATGATGCAGGGGGGGGAGGGTCTTTCACCAGAGCTCTCACATGTTGCTGCTGAGCTTATCTCCACATACATCATCGGCTTCACTCCTGCTCCACACTGGACGGCTCGTGAAGATGGACGGAGGGAATCTTGACACGATTTACATCCCTCCCTTTTCTCCCAGAGACTGGTACACCGCCTCTCCACCGCCAGCAGACCGCTCCACCCGAAATACTCAACGCTGATGACGCTTCCTCTGGAGCGTTTAAACTCACGGCTCTGAAGTTTGTATTCACCGCTCCCAGAGAAGGTCACAGCGATGGATGGGTGGATGGATGGATGGATGGATGGATGGATGGATGGATGGATGGATGGATGGATAGATAGGTGGGTGGGTGGATGGATGGAGGGGGGGGGGGGTGGGTGGGTGGATGGATGGATAGATAGGTGGGTGGCTGGATGGATGGATGGATGGATGGGTGGATGGATGATGGATGGAGGATGGATGGATGCAGGGATAGATAGATCGTTGGATGGATGGATGGATGGATGCAGGGATAGATAGATCGTTGGATGATGGATGGATGGATGGATGGATGCAGGGATAGATAGATCGTTGGATGGATGGATGGATGTATGGATGGATGGATGCAGGGATAGATAGATCGTTGGATGGATGGATGGATGCAGGGATAGATTGATCGTTGGATGGATGTATGGATGGATGTATGGATGGATGGATGGATGCAGGGATAGATAGATCGTTGGATAGATGGATGGATGGATGGATGGATGCAGGGATAGATAGATCGTTGGATGGATGGATGGATGGATGCAGGGATAGATTGATCATTGGATGGATGGATGGATGGATGGATGTATGGATGTATGGATGCAGGGATAGATAGATCGTTGGATGGATGGATGGATGGATGCAGGGATAGATAGATCGTTGGATGGATGGATGGATGGATGGATGCAGGGATAGATTGATCGTTGGATGGATGTATGGATGTATGGATGGATGGATGGATGGATGCAGGGATAGATAGATCGTTGGATGGATGGATGGATGGATGGATGGATGCAGGGATAGATAGATCGTTGGATGGATGGATGTATGGATGGATGGATGGATGCAGGGATAGATAGATCGTTGGATGGATGGATGGATGGATGGATGCAGGGATAGATAGATCGTTGGATGGATGGATGGATGGATGGATGGATGGATGCAGGGATAGATAGATCGTTGGATGGATGGATGGATGGATGGATGGATGGATGGATGGATGCAGGGATAGATTGATCAGATGTATTGCCCATGTATCTATGCCACTATTTGATGTCGGAATAATTGGATAAGTCTATTTCCTGGAAGCCGTGGTAACGACTCAGTGTGTGGTGCAACTTTATTTGGAGAAAAAAAAACGTGTTGCACAGGTGGAGATGTGTTTCATCGGTGCTTTTTCTGGCATAATCAGAAGGAAAACAGCAGAGTTGATGTCTCCACCCTCCTACAGGTGGAGGATATCCATCCTGAGTTTGATTGACAGGTGATTTTTGTTCCCCCTCTTTTAAATCTCATTATCAAGATGACCAGAAACATTCCTCAGGTGACTCTAAAAGCACCTCTCGGACGTTTCTATGAAAGCTCTTTCTTCTTTTTCCATCTCGTCCTCTCCCTCACATCTCCTCCTGTCACACCAACCCACTGCATGTCCTCTTTCACCCAAAGTACACACTCTATCCCTCCTTGGCACACGTCCACACCGTGAGCCCATGGACGTCTGCATGAGACGATTCCTGCAAACTGTGCGTGACCCAAACCCGAGGAGGGAAAAAGTGTCAGCCGGAACGCCGTAAACACAGAACCCAGCCGGCCCCCTCCTCTCGTCTTCAAACGTCACGGCCCAGAGTCAATATTTATCTTACAGCCACTCAGAGCCGCTGTCTCTTCCAGGTGGATTACTGAGGTCTATCAGCAGCAAGTCACCGGGATAGAATCAAATGTGAGGCCGTCGGCGGAGAGGAGAAGGCCTTCATCGCTGCTGTTCACTGTTTGGAAGTGGGCATCAGGTCCCGGGTTCACCAGAAGACGGAAACTGAATCAAAATGAATTTCCGAGGAACGAACAAGAGATATTTAATGTCCTCCTTGATTTAATGTCCTCCTTGAAGTTTTGTTGAAAATGCTCGTTTACTTTTCCTTCAAAAGTGAGTTAGATACAGTGAGGAGTAGTAACTAAGTACATTTACTCAAGTACTGTACATTTTTGAGTACTTCCATTTTATGCTACTTTATGCTTCTGAATCCACGGCATCTACTTTCTACGCCGCTACATTTGTCAGACAGCTGGAGTTACTTTCTACTGTTTAGATTACAATTTTCATGTTCATCAAAATACTCCATTACTTCTTAAACATCTTGTATTTATCTGGAAAATGTCCAAAAGATAAAAAACAGGCCGATGTTAAGACCAGGACATCGGTGTTTTAAACAGACCACTCAACAGCAGAAAGTAGTCAGATTACATCATAGCCGTAGCATTGGTAGCATTAGTAGCATTAGCATTGGTGCTAAGTAGGGGAATCCAGATCCTGGTGCAGCTCATGCAAAATGATGTGAGCGAATGAATGTTCCTGGCCAAGCCGGTTTTGGACATTACTCCACATGAAGCCCCAGCTTGACTTTTTTACACTTTGATTTTTTTTGCATATTTTAATCAAATTAAGCTTAAGCTTTAAATGTGCTGCAGGAGACCAAACTTCTCCTGCTTCAGACTGAGTCAGGGCAAATGTTTCCCCCGGTTTCCACTCTGCTAAACGCTCTTCTGGATCAACCTCAACATCTCACTGACCGATATAACGGCAATATTTGAACAAAATGCGGTGAGAAAACCGGGAAACCCCCCAAAAAAATGGGCTAACAGGCTTTTTCTTTCAACTTTATGAAAAAGGCTGGTAGGAGATTCCAACCAGTTCAAACAGGAATAAAGTATAACATATCCAGAATTTGAAACAAGAAAGACTTTTTTTTGCAATACTAGGGTTAAGAAATTTAAACTTATTGATAGCTTTTACAAAAAGAGGGAATCAAAATATTAAATGGAAAAATCATAAATGTAATATCTTAGACACCCTAAATGAACCGTAAAATAAAAAATCGTTTGATCTAGAATATCCTACAACCATTCAAAAAGTCCCTTTAAATGATTTCTTGATTGAATTTAGTATTTCATGAAAAAGAGTCGACTTTGATTAGATTAGTTGAACATTTTGACGAGGCGTTATTTTTTAGAAAATAATTTGTCCTTTTTTTCCGGTCGTATCAAGTTTCATAATTCTATTTAGCAAATCCTCACATGCTTTAATAAGCCAATAAAATAATAATTCTACTTATTGAATTATTGGGTTAAAGCCTCCTCCTCGTTTGGACCTTTTGAGAGGTGGTGTCCCCCCAGGGCTCCGTCCTCGGCCCCTTACTTTTCAGCATAAATATGCTGCCACTGTTTTCTATTACAAACATTCAGCCGTATTTTTCAACGAGACTCAAAATGAGTTCAACCAAACAGTTGATTAGGATATTAAAAGGACAAGAATGTAACTTCAATCAATTACATTAACAATTCAATAGAAATCACAAACTGACATTAATGACTAATAATGTAATAAATGATGTAATAAACCCTCATCCAAAACCAAAAACCACAAAAAAACAGATTCATTTTCTGTGATTAATGTTATTTCTAATCCTGGACGTGTTATTTTGGCTTAAACTCCTTCAGAATTCCCACATATTTGCCTTTTTTAATTTTTTTGCGCTTTGACTCTGAGCAGGAACGTAAAGCCTCTCTCAAAGCACCGACTGGTGGAGCTCACTGCCCGCCTTATAAGATAAATCCGCCTGCCACCACAAAACCAGCTCGGCGTCAATTTAATTTTTCCACAGCTATAAATTTTAAAGTGGACCCACTCTGCTCCAGTTTCCAGAACTTTGATTGAGACTAAATGAGGGCCTTCTGCAGAGAGCTACAAACAACCACAGCAGGGCTGGTGCTTTTTTACTTTCCACAGTTTTCTAAAAACTCTAGTGTGTGCAGCATGAGGCAGAAAATCACCACTACTCCAGCTTTTACTGCAAAAAAAAAGGTATTTATGGAAAATGTGTTGAATTCCACGGTCGATTTCCGGTCAACGGGTGGGTTTAATGGTCATCGCCATCGCCGAATGGCTCCGAGGGTCTACAAATAGACTGAGGATTGTTATGCGTTAGCATTTCTTTCTTTCTTTTTCAATATCTTTAGATGAAAGTAAAGATTCTTAAAGTCTAAATGAAGACACTAAAGCTGCAGCCTATGCTGTAGTCCCCAATCCCCTGTGTTGTACATGCATAGAACTTCTCAAATTAAATGTGACGGTATGTCCAAATAACAGTGTTTTCCATTTGAAAGCTCCCCCTAGTGAGGGAAAGGTGACATAGACAGTCAAATAGTTCATTGAGTCAATTTATATTGCAACAAATTTGGACTAAATCGGATCAACTGTTTGGAAGTAATGTCCAAAAAACTGTGTTTTTTGTTAAATAAAAGAAACAGAAGAGCTCCCCCTAGCTATAGAATTATGAACTACTACATTAAAATATGACATTTAAAAAAATAGATCTCTTCAAGTTGATTAATGTGAACAAAAGCTGGACTAAACCGGATCAACGGTTTAGAAGTTATTATCGAAAAAACGTTTATTCGTAAAAAAAAAGCTTCCCCTCGAGAGTAAAACACGAAGTATTGGATTAAGATATATATACATATATGAAAGATATGTACCAGATAAATCTCCCCGAGTTCATTCATGTGCACCAAATTTGGACTAAATCGGGCCGACGGTTGAGAAATAATGGCCCGAAAACATTAAGAGATAAAGCTCCCCCTAGTGTCGGAAATTTGCAACCGAGCCTTACCAAATTCAATCCAGTTCTTCCTCGCTCTAAGGTTTATTTTAGAATAAAATTTGAAAATGAACCACGGAAACATTTTTGAGTTATCGCGTTAACAAAAAGGATCTGTGGAAGATATGTGACGATATAAATAAATCTGTTTGAAATAACCAATTTTTTCGTCGCTTGTACCAAATCGCTTTTTTTTTGTTTTAAGGTGGATTTTTCGTCTTGCAGTGGCCCCACTTTTATGCTAGTTTTAAAAACTATAGCCTAGAAAAATGTGCTTACACCAATGAGCAGATTATTTTTGATCAGGTGATAAAATTTAGATATTATATGACTTTTAATTATATGACTGAAAAACTGTTTTCCGTTTCAACGTGAACAAAATCACACAAAATCACAACACGACCAAAAAGTATCCCTCGTACAAGATGATTAAACCCATGAAATCTGGGTGGACTTTTGCAGCAGCAGCCAGAGTTAATCTGGGTTTGATACGAAACAGTGGAGTCTCGGGGTTTAGCATGTGACCAGTGGGCGGGGCCAACGTGTTACTGAGCAAATAAGGCCATGTGCTATTTCCAGAGCTCTATCTTCAGGCCTTCAAGCTCTGCTTGAACAGACAAAGTGGTTCCCTGGAGGAGAAGGTCAGAGCAGAGCATGTTAATGGGCTCTTGCTGGTTTGAGGGCTTTGTGTAGTCAGGCTAAGTGTTTGGTTTGATCCAGGATAGACGCTGGATGGAATGATTGGCAGCGCAGACGTCATGAATGTGACAAAGAGTGATGGACTCTTATCACCTTTATAAAAAAAAATGAGAAAGTTGACTTTTGAATCCAAAATGATCGTCATAAAATATAGATAGAATCTCTGAAGGCAAATTTATGTAACATATTTATTTATTCACATAAACATATCCTGATTCTAATTCTAACTAATTACCCCTCAAATTCTAATCCATGTTAATGAATCCAGGAAATGTTTTTTCTGTGTGTTAAAACCTCTGTTTTACATTTATTTTGGTCACATGCTATTAGTTTTGCAGGTTTTTTCTGCGTGACATTTGAATGAAAACAAGTCTGACTTTGTTGAGTTTGAGTTAGGCTTCAAAAACATTTCAGGTTTAAATCCATGTAGATCAAAGAATAAAGAATAATTTTAAAAAATGGGAGTTTTTTTGCCCCGCTCTGATGATACGTATGTCACTGATTTTATTTTCTGTGTTATGTTTCTTTTTAGCTTGTGCAAGTAAATAAACTAAACCAAATATTTTAAATCGGGTTAAACGAAAAACAAGAGTATATCCCCGAAAAGTCCCCGGTCCCCTGTGTTGTACAAATAATCCCCATGATGGAACTCCTCAAAATAAATGTTACGTTTTAGAGTAGAATAGAATAGAATAGAATAGAATGAGATAGAAAAGTATAGAATAGAATGGAATAGAATGGAATAGAATGAGATAGAATAGAATAGAATAGAATAGAATGAGATAGAAAAGTATAGAATAGTATAGATAAGAATGGAATAGAATGAGATAGAATAGAATGGAATAGAATGAGATAGAATAGAATGAGATAGAATAGAATGAGATAGAATAGAATGAGATAGAAAAGTATAGAATGGAATAGAATGGAATAGAATGGAATAGAATGGAATAGAATGAGATAGAATAGAATGGAATAGAATGAGATAAATGGAATAGACTAAATCAGACCAAAGGCTGGAAAGTTCTGTCCGAAAAAGTGCTCCCCCTAGTGTGTAAAATATGAACTATTAGGGTAAAACATGAAAAAAAAGAAGATAAATCTCGTTGAGTCCATTCGTTTGCATGTGAACCCTCGACATCTCAGGGATATGATTGGACGCAGCAGTCAACCAATCGTAAGCGTTGCAGCTCCAAATGGACTCTTTCCTCCTTTTGAAGTGACCTTCTAGACTTTGCTTCTGCTGTTGGAGTTCAAACTTCCCACAACTTTACATATAAAGTGTAACTTTACAACTTTTACTCCGCCGACCGTTTCCCTCTGCTCTTTAAAAACACACCAACTTTCCAGGGATAGAAAACTCCACCGGCAGGAGAAACTCCACATGATGTCAGTAATGGAGCGACAGGAGAGCTTCCTGTGTGTCATAGATTACCAGAAGGAAAATACATCGTGTGTGTGTGTGTGTGTGTGTCTGAACAGCACACACACAGGTGTAGGTGTGAGTTCTGTGTGTGTGTCTGTGTGTGTTTGTTTGTATGTGTGTGTGTGTGTGTGTGTGTGTGTGTGTGTGTGTGTGTGTCTGAACAGCACACACACAGGTGTAGGTGTGAGTTCTGTCTATGTGTGTTTGTTTGTATGTGTGTGTGTGTGTGTGTGTGTGTGAACAGCACACACACAGGTGTAGGTGTGAGTTCTGTCTATGTGTGTTTGTTTGTATGTGTGTGTGTGTGTGTGTGTGTGAACAGCACACACACAGGTCTAGGTGTGAGTTCTGTGTGTGTGTCTGTGTGTGTTTGTTTGTATGTGTGTGTGTGTGTGTGTGTGTGTGAACAGCACACACACAGGTGTAGGTGTGAGTTCTGTCTGGAGGACGTGTGGTGGATTGCAGGATTATGTCTGCTGGAAGGGATTCCCTGCATGCTTGATCTTTTCATGGGGCGTTCAAACTGCCCCACTTAGCAGAAGTGTTTCATTTACCTCAGAGAACCTCATTGCTGCTCCGGTACAGCCGCCTGTAAAAAAACCTCAAGGTCGTCTGAGTTTATTCTCAAAGCCAAGTGGGAGGCAGGAAACATCTTTGAGTTTCCGATGATTGAAGTAAAGTAGGAGTCTTTGTCTCCATGTGTCAGAGGTTCCTGGAGATTCTGGAGGAGTTCCTTCAGTCCTGCTACATTTTGTCTGATTTTCTAAAGGTTAAGATCACTCCTCTCTCACAATCTCTCTCTCTGTTTATTTCTCTCTCTCCTCCCTCGTTCTCTCTCTTACTCGCCTGGCACTAGAGCTAGCAGTGGATTCAACAAGTCAAAGTTCTCAGAACCGGTTCGCTATTCCGCTGGCTTCAGAGGCACTACAGCATTATATCACAGAACTACGAGCTCTCTGCATATATGTCTCAGGGGCACTAGAGCCCTGTCATGACATCACAGAGACACTACAGCCATGTCATGACATCACAGAGACACTAGAGCCATGTCAGGACATCACAGAGACACTACAGCCATGTCATGACATCACAGAGACACTAGAGCCATGTCATGACATCACAGAGACACTAGAGGCAGGTCATTGCATCACAGAGACACTAGAGCCATGATATGACATCACAGAGACACTAGAGCCATGTCAGGACATCACAGATACACTAGAGCCAGGTCATTACATCACAGAGACAGTAGAGCCATGATATGACATCACAGAGACACTAGAGCCATGTCAGGAAATCACAGAGACACTAGAGCCAGGTCATTACATCAAAGAGACACTAGAGCCCGGTCATTAGATGGCAGAGGCACCAGAGTCAGGTCATGACATCACAGAGACACTAGAGCCAGATCATTACATCAAAGAGACACTAGAGCCAGCTCATTACATTACAGAGACACTATAGCCAGGTCATTAGATGACAGAATCATTGGAGTCAGGTCATTACTTCGCAGATACACTAGGGCCAGGTCATTACATTAAAGAGACACTAGATCCACGTAATTATGTCACAGAATCTCCAAGCTACGTCACAGAGACACTAAAGCCAAATTATTATGGTATAGAGGGCGTAGAGTCTTGCGTTCACAACACAGATGCACTAAAACCATGTCATCAGGTCACATAGACAATAAAACCAATTAATTACGTTACATAGACAATACATTCAAATCAATACTTTGCAGATGAACTAGAGCCATATTATTGTGTCACATTTGCACTAGAGCCACATCATTACATCACAGCGACGCCAGAGCCGGGTCATTACATCACAGAGGAACTAGTGCCATATTATTATATAACAGAGATACTAGAGCCATACTATTAAATTACAGAGACACTAGAGCAATACTATTAAATCACAGAGACACTAGAGTCATACCATTCCATCCCAGCGACACTAGAGCCATACCTTTACATCACAGAGACACTGGAGTCACGACTTTAAAGTCTCTAGTCATGAGTTTTTTAAGTCTGGTCACAAGTTTAAAGTCTCTAGTCACAGGTTTAAAGTCTGGTCACGATGTTAAAGTCTCTGGTTCTGAGTTTAAAGTCTGGTCAACCTTGTAAAGTTTCTAGTCACGAGCTTTAAGTGTCTAGTCACAAGTTTAAAGTCTCTAGTCACAGGTTTAAAGTCTCTAGTCACAAGTTTAAAGTCTCTAGTCACAAGTTTAAAGTCGCTTTTCACAGGTGTAAAGTATCTAGTCACGAGTTTAAAGTCTCTAGTCATGAGTTTAAGTCTCTAGTCATGAGTTTTTTAAGTCTGGTGACGAGTTTAAAGTCTCTAGTCACAAGTTTAAAGTCTCTAGTCATGAGTTTAAAGTCTCTAGTCACGAGTTTTTTAAGTCTAGTCATGAGTTTAAAGTATCTAGTCATGAGTTTAAAGTCCGGCCACGAGTTTTAAGTCTCTAGTCACAAGTTTAAAGTCGCTTTTCACAGGTGTAAAGTATCTAGTCACGAGTTTAAAGTCTCTAGTCATGAGTTTTTTAAGTCTGGTCACGAGTTTATAGTCTCTAGTCATGAGTTTAAAGTCTCTAGTCATGAGTTTAAAGTCTCTAGTCACGAGTTTAAAGTCGCTATTCACGAGTTAAAATTCTCTAGTCACAAGTTTAAAGTCTCTAGTCAGGGGTTTAAATTCTCTTGACCGTTCCTCACAGCAGCTTTAATTTTTTACAGCGTATGCGTGCGTGACTTCAGATATCTTCACAAGAGTCTGTGGCATTCATAAAGCTGCATTCTATTCTGAGACTGGAAGGAGACTCTGACTCACTGTCACAATGGAGGAGGGAGAAGAAGAGAGACGGGGGAGAAAGCTGGGAGAGGTGGAGAACGTGGAGACGGACGCAGCAGAACATGGAAAGTCGCGAAAAGTCAGCGAAAAAGTTGAAAATGAAAGTTAATTGTTTGGTTTAAGATACATGGCGGTCATCTAAGGGGACGCTTTAGCTGCACTTTATATGTTTTCATACAATCATTCACCAAATTCAACTGATTTGTGATTTAAAAATGGAGCAGAATGTGAAAAATGTACATATTAGTTTAATGATTGTCAGTCATTTATTTCAAACGTAAATTGCAAAGATCTAACACGGAGTCACATTTATGCATTTACTTATATATATATCTCTGATTTCAATATATATATTTGATTTTCTATCCATTTCTGACCACATTACAATAAATGCACTCCCAAAATCACCAGTTAGCGATAGTTAGTTGGTTAGTAGTTGGCTACTACTAGCGCAGCCTCTTCCATGTCCAGTTAACATGAACACGTGGTCACTTGCTCATCAGATGCCATTGCATGCACTCTCAGTAGAAGAGGAGGGATGAGGGATGAGGGAGGGAAGAGAGGAGTAGAAAGGGAGGAAGAGAAGGGAGGGGAGGTGGGGTGTGGTCAGGGATATCCCCTCCGACCACTAACCAGCTACATGGGTGTTTCCCTGTTTAACAAGGCAGAGTTCAGGCATTTTCAAAGAGCTGACTCCTGCAGAGAAAAGTTCGACATCCGCGTTTCCAAAAGAGAAAAAGATTTCTCCTCCTGCTGGGGTGGGTGGAGGAGAAGAAGAAGAAGAAGAAGCGCCGCGGAGCTCAGCCTGCTCCCATGCAGGCGCGTCAGGTGGCAGGAGCAGAGGAGCGCGCCACTCCTCTGCTGCTCCAACCCTCTCCCCCTGCGACTCCCTCCAACAAAATAAACGCTCGCCTCTTTATGTGGCCTGAGTGTTCTCTTATGGAAGGAATTCTACTTTCCCAACAGTAAAAAAAAAGAAAAAGGGGGGGGTGCAATCAGGACTGGGGCATCTGTGTGTTCCGACAACAGGAAATTCTTAATGTTTCCTCTGTTGGCGTGAGGAGGTTAATTTTTTTATTTTTTTTTAATGCAATGTAGTTATCTGCTTCTTCTATCAAAGCTGCGGATTTTAACTATATTTGCAAAGTGTTTTTTTTTATATATTCCCAAATAGGGGTAAAAACCAAGTGGAGCCACGACGCGCTCATGAATTAGACGTGCGCCCCTGACGCACGCGAACGCACCACTTTGACAGCTCGGCACAGTTTGCACACCAAATAGTAGTCAGTCTCCTCAACAGGTTTTCTACGACTATATATATAAAGAGGAAGCTGACACGTTTAATCCCAACTTCAGGCGCAGGATTCTACAGGTTATAGGTACAGGATCTTGGGTTTGACTCACCTTGACCACGTCGTCGTTTATGCGCTTTGGGTCCCGGTTGACCAGGTCGATCTCTTTGGTGTGGACATCCTCCATTGTTTTCTCGTTCATGCTGTCGTTGTCCATGTCTTTGTTGTTCGGTTTGTATATGTTCCCTTGTTTTCGGATAAAGGGCGAATGCAGAAACTCCTGTCGGGATCCAGAGGAGTCAGAGAGAGAGAGAGAGAGCGAGAGAGAGAGAGAGGAGACAGTGAGCAGGAGGAGGAGGAGGAGGAGGAGGGAGAGTGCGCAGTGCGCTCACAGGGAGAGAGGTTTGGAGCTGCGTGTCGCCGGCCTGCCCCACAAACAGGGATGGGTTTAAATGGTTAGAAAGTGAAGCGCCACACCTCTCGATCCAGCCGCAAGGGGTCCTCACCACCCGGACGGACTCTCAACCCCCCACCCCCCCAACAACCTGACATGCAGTTGTTTTAACATGCAGCTACTATGGCAACATGTGAGGAATGCGTAAAAGCGCATATCCAAACTATGAAACAACTCCGGTTAGGATTTTTTTTTATCCATGTATTAGGATATTCTGGGAAAAACGTGAGGATATCAGCTTTAATTCTTTTAATCTGGATATGGATACATCTCAGGAAAGTACAGAAAAAGTCGTGTTTCTCTTTCCACCGCTTTAATTTTACTCTTATTTGTGGCATATTATTATTCGCACTCACGATCACAGTTTAATTATTTAGTGTTAAATACATATATATATTTAGATGTGTGAATAACATCTTATCATTTTAAAAGGCGGTGCTTTTTTTTCTCTTTTTTTTTTCACTTTTACGCACAGAAATACACAGAACGGAATAAACTGCGTAAAATAATCAATCGGTTGTTAATTCAATAAAGATTTTAGCTGGTCAAATAAAATCTCACACCCATATGCTAATGTATACACAATGGTCCTTCACATTCCTTCAGACTATGTTGGAGAAGCTCATGACCGAGTGACAGGAAAGGAAAAAAAAAAGGATGACGACTGAGATTTTGGATTTGGAAAACATACAAATGTTCGACATGAGTGCGGATTATGCGCGCGACACCACTAAAGGAGCTCAGCTGAAAATGTTACACGAGGAGAGTCATACTGTACCTCCTCTGTGTCTCCGTCCTTCAGTCCTCCTGTCATGCTGTCCTCCAGTTGGAACAGATTAGCGCGTCGAAGCTGTCAAGGACAATATAGGAAGCCGAGTGGGAGGCGTGGAGGCGCGCCGAAAGGAACCGGGTTCTTCTCCTGTGGAGGGATCTAATCCCTGCCCTCACGTGAGAGGAATTCAATGCCAGAGCTGTGAGGGGAAACCCGGGTGTTCCCTCGGATCCCAGAGAGCGCGTGGTCAGCGTGCGTCAATCACCTGTGAGCGCAGAAACGAGAGTCCCCGTGGAACCCGGCAGGAGGACTATCTGGCGTCACCTAAATCTAAATCTAAAATGACTTTATTTGTGGATCGAGTCCGAGCATACTATCCGTTTTGTTCAGTGAAATGTTTGCGTTAATATGGGATGGCAAGGTGTGGATATTTGCCATACCTGAGCCAAGTAAGCGCAATTCCAGTGGTGGAAGTGTGGTTTTCGGTAGAGAGCAAGGAGAGAAGAGTTACAGATGAGGGACAAAATATATATATATTAGGAATTACAAACAAAAAGGGACTTCTGAATGAAAATTTTCTTTCTCCACCTATATTGACAAATATAGAACCCTATGACGTCACTACGCGCCTCTTGGAAACCAAATGTATAACGATATGAATATTTTTCCCATTTTGAATAACTGTGGGAGGTATCAGTCTGGTTTGTGTACATTCCTATATCAGATCACCTTGGCATGGCACATGTCGACTAACTCAGCTGTGTGGATATGATAGGAGGAGTTTTTCAGTTTTTTGGGGGGGGGAGTGTCTGGGCACTGACTTAAGGTTGGCACTCCTTAACAGTTTGTTTTCATGTCTCATAGACTTAGAGAACAATACTCACATTCATTGAGAATATGATTTGTTCCCGCTGGTCCTACCTTCAGTTACAGCAGTATTTGCCTAATAATCTGTAACTAATCATTTTAATAATGATTCATTCATTCTTAGCTGATGGTTAATAGATCAGTTGTAACGTATTAATAACACATTAATTAAGGATGACATAGCAAAGTTATAGAATATCAGAAATTCAAATAAAAACATTCTGTATCAAACTGCTGGTCTTCATCTGAGCATTTTGTTGCCAGTAGCAACCACAACTGTCACGGATTATCCTGATGTCATTGTCGACAAACATTTAATCATCAATTAAACACAACAATTATTAATGCATCACTTGATTACTACAATACTCAAATGTTGCAGCGGTTGATTTTTGATATAGTAGAATTTAGAACTATTAACTTTCTGAGGCTAAAGTTTGGTTAAAGCAACATTCCAAGTCACTGCTACATTTTCTATAATAATAATAATTCTATATTCATATCTTTGTCTCTTGATATGAGCCTCTATCTGGTTCTTGCGCGCGGCTGTTATGTTTGCCTCCATTCAGCAGTCTCAGCAGAGTCATCAGCCACCGCCACCAGTGTCCACATACTAAGGGGTTGGGGGTATATCTTGCTGCTGCGCTGGGCAGATCTTTCACAATCTCCCTGAGAGTGAAACACAAAAGACTCTCTGATTAATTATCAGGTAACATCTGTTGTAATAAACGTTAGTGTAAACGTGAATGTGTCCTGATGCGTCGCCAACTAGGATGTAACAGGAAAATACGTCATCAGTGCTGGACGCGGAGTTGGTTTTGGCTGAAGCGTGCGACCGGTTGAAAAAGCCACAACTTTTCCACGATGCATCAATTTTCCCCTTGTCCCGCCCTCTTAAGCAGGTATCAAACGACTTGCAGAATTTGGTGAATTATGGGTAGCAATACTGAAAAATCAAACCTCACATTATTTTTGACCAAATACCTCCATCTTGATATTATGACGATATTGTAGACAGGGGCGAAAATCGAATTTCTGTGTAAGGGGGGGGGGGGCACACACCAAGAAGAGTAAAATCTTTTGGCAGAAACATTTTTCATAATTCCGTTTCTAATATCGACTTAATATTGTCGTGAAAACATCGACAAATTGCTCGTTCGAAAATGTTTTATTCCAGTTTCTCGCCACATACTACATTTTGCAGGAATACATTTGAACACGTCTTCATGACGACGTCGCAATTCTGCTTTGTTGCTGAATAGACATTGAAAGCATCATGCATTGTATCCCAATTCTACGTAGCCGCCGACGGCTACGTTAGCGAGCTCTGCTGCCGATCTATTATTAAGTTATTCTGTGTTATTGTAAATATGTTCAAGTCCCAAGAGATGATGCAAAAAAACCCAAAAAGCATGGAGGAAGATAATAATAGGTATTAAGTCCGGAAGGATGTTTCAGAAGGGTAATAATTGGAGTAAACGGCGGTATCAGCCATGACGGTACGGAGCATCACGGAGTTTAAGAAAGCCGTCAGTGTAGGTGATATATTCTATGCAGGGCATGCAGAGATGCTGCGCAGGCCTGTAGGTCTGGGAGAAAAGCCCCGGGTCATGTTCCATCCACCCGTAGATTGTATTTGTGCAAGAAATGATCTGATGCAATCCAAGCCAAGTGATTTACGAGACTCTTCTGGCGCTCAGCGGCATATCGCATATCCCCACTGCACTCCCGTGACTGATGAATGGACCACAAATGGGAAAATTACCTGCAGGAAAAATGCCTTTATTTGGTGGGACATAATTGGGTTGTTAAAGCAAATAATTGAGAAAAACCTCAAAGCACACAAATACAAGTATTGACAGACAGGTGTAAGATTCTGCTTTGACTTTTTGGTAACTAACAAATGTTCCTCTTATTATTAGCTTTAATGCTACTTAATGTGGGATTTTTTTTGTGGATGGTTATATAAACTGTAAACTGTATTCAACAGCCTTCATGGTTTTTATTCACAATTTGAGTCCAAATTTGCTGCAAATACTCGAGGATATCTAATCTTACAGCACATATTTCATTCACTTTGGGGAGATTATTATTTCTAGGGGATCGGGGATTTTTCGGGTCCACGTCCACGGAGCTGCATTTGTCGGTTAACGCTCAACAGTGGCGATAGAAAGGTGAGCTAACGATGATTTCAGCCAATCATTTCCCTCATTTGGTGATGTAGTTGCACAAATTAAAACATCAAAGCCTCACATCCCATCCCGCCTTTCAGTCTCAGGTGTCTGATTCTCCTCTGTTACTACCTCCGCCTCTGCTGTTTCCTCTTAAGGGTTGAAGGTTAGACTCATTGCCTAGATGCTCTACTTGTCAGTTTGTCGGATGACTCGGATCACCTTGAACATTATGGCAACCCATATATTAAAATCATCATCATCATCATCATCATTCATGTTTTTAAATCGTATGTTTGTCCATCTCATGTTGGACAACCACTTACATACATCAAACAGATATATACAGTTTATATACCAGTTGTCACTTGCAGTGAGAAAATATAATTAGAGAATTATCAGCCAGGTTTACAGATTTTTCTTTTCCTCAACCTTTAGTTCATTATTTTAGTTTTAAACCCACTTTAAGTTTATGGTTCCGTCTGAGAAACCTCATCAGCGACTGTTCCAAGAAGCTGCAGGCAGCTATTTTTAGAGCAGAAAAGCACTGATAAACCCAGTATGCACCGCGGGCAAAGCACCAAAAAAAACCAGAGTCAAAGTTAGCAACTATATTTGGATGGAGTTAAAAAAAACAAACAACCCGATGTTTTTTCCCACGAGTTAAAAAACGATATGAAGCATTCTTTGTGAAAGGCGGTGTTTTTATCAGGGTTGGGGGTTCTACTTCTGTTAACAAGTAGCTCAATGGAGAAACTGAAACGTTGAAGGCTTGTACCTTAAACTTTATCAAAATCCACGGCAAAAAATAAAAATAAAATAATATATATATGCATGTACCAGAATCTCCATCTGTGGTTTCACCCAAACCCAACCTTCTTCTCATATATCAGATAAATCCTCGTTTTTTTTTTAAATTATCGCTTCTTGCATAAATAATAAATTAGAAAGCTACTCTCTTTTTTTTTTTTTTTGACGTACTGAAGTTCAGTAACAGGTTAAATCAACTATTTCTAATAGCTTAGATTCATATAAAAGCGAATGCCCGCTATTATTACCGACTCACTTGTGTGAAATCACCACAGCAGTAACGTGGAGAAGAGCCTAAGCTGTGACACGGTGTTAAATAATTATGTTAAATTCCCCTCTCGGATTATATACCTGGATTCTACGAACGACGTTAGACTTCAAGCTGAATTATTTAAAAAAAAAAACAACAACATGTATTCATATAAAAGCAGAAATATTACATCTCATAGATAATCAGCGGTAGATTTGCCTCAACAGCAATAAGACTAAAATTTTCAGGCACAAAGTGAATTGGAATGGAAATAAAAAACTTTTGTTTTGGTCACACAATCAGCAAAACAATTCCATTTTATGTCGGCGCACATGAACTCTTCATAAAACTACAATCAACCTTTTACTACCATGTAGAGATGAGATAAATCAACCAAAACTACACCACATAAAAGAATTCTGTTTTAAAAACGGGGGCAAATTTGATCTGCAGCCTTTAAAAAATGTTAATAAATTAGGAATATTCTGTATATTATTATATATATTATTATTATATATATATATTTCATTGATGTCTGGCTTGAGAAGAAAACGAAAAATCACATTAAATCCATAGATTCATGGTCTGTTAATCGTATATATGCACTTAATGCAGAAACTCTTCCTAGTTTTGTTTTATAAAGAGCTCATGTGTTCCACAGCTAGCATCATTCAGTCATCTCCTCCTTCGCCGCAGAGATCTGTCCTTCAGGTCTCTGTGGTCTTCACTCGAACGGAGGACAGAGTCCTCCCCAGACTTTGGAAGAGCGGCGTGATGAAGAAGTCCGTCACGCTCCTCCACACCACCTGGGCCGATGGTAGGAGCATCATGAAGGACTGGGTCATCGGCATCAACAACCTGCAGGACCCAGATCCAAACGTTATTTCAGAGCAGACGCCGAAAAATAAACATATTTGCATTTCTGATCATCTTGACACAAAGTTATAGAAAGACGGTAGAGAAAGACGATGAAGAGTAGCTTAACGTTCATCACAACAAATGAGATGTTGGCGAAACGTCTGTCCTGAGCGACAGACTCCCTGGGAATCTAGATACTGGTGGTGGCGGTGGTGGCGGATGACTCTGCTGAGCCTGATGATGTTGATGGAATCGTGAACACCGAGCAGAAATGAAGCACCTGCGGCGTGAAGGAGCTTAATGTAATGGAGAGAATCACATTTAAAGAGACAGCAGAAAGATGAAGGGCTAATGATGAAGATGAGTCACAGTGATGTGATCGGGGCTGATGAGCACAGATTATTCTCTAAAAAAGACTGAACACGCAAGAAAAAAGGAAAATATATGAAATATATCAAGAAGAATCTGAATATGAGTTTTTTTCTCTCTTGTCAGCTGATCACGTCCGTCAGCAGCGACTCCTCTTCATCGTTAGTCTTCAATGTATCTGCTGTGTTTATGATTAATATGATCCTCTCTGTGCCTCTAGCTCTATAACACTGCTGTATTATAGAGCTAGGGGCGCAGCACAGTCTCCATAGATTCAGCTTCAGCAGAGTCATCAGCCGCCACCACCACCAGTGCATCAGTGCTGTGATCCATCTTCTGTGTTGGTATTATTAATACTAATTTTGCTTTAAAGGTTAAACACATGTTGCAGTTTTGCCTTTTGTTCCATCTTCCGGGAGATTTTTGGTGGGAAAGAGTTTAATCTCTTCACAAAGCCCCACTTTGTGCGTCGTTATTATGTTTTCGGTCTACCAGCCAAACTTGGACCGAACAAAACGAAACCAATGACAGACTTTTCGTAAACAGTAGCATGTTGCATTCCTGTGATGTTGAGTTTGGAAAGCTACACGGCTAACTGCCGGCCCGCTAACATACTAAAGAGTTTCCTATCATTTTTGCTGATAAGAGAGAACACCGATCGGTCTTTGGCTTTTTTTGTTAAACACTCAAGGAAAGCAAAACTGTTACCATGTAAAAAAGATTCGTAAACAGATTTGAATATTTTAGATTTTTTGGATGCATTAGCATTTATTGAAGAATATTTTTAGTCATTTTTTTGCAGTTTTTAAATCAATATCTGACATTTGCACTACATTCTCTTCTTCTTCTTTCTTTTTTTTACACAGTAGGGCTCTATAATTACCTATTGTTAAATTCCTGCAGCTCGTGACCTTCGCTGCGACGTGTTACGTCAGAAATACGACGTGCCGCGATAAAACCGGCCCTCCTTTGAAGCGACACCTCTGTGTGATCTCCCTTCTTGACATTCCACACCTATCGACCATCTCAGCGCCGCTAATCAGTCCTCGCCTGATGAATGCCTCCTGCACACACTGCATCCCGAGTAATCGTCCTCCGCCACGGGGGAAAGGTCATGCGAGGCCCAGCTGAAGCTCCCAAGAAAACGTCCCACTCGGATCAGCAAACCGGACCCGTGTCGCTGCAAGAAGGAGCCGGGTTCTGTTTTTTCCACTGCCGCTAGAACTCAACATTCCGCCCAACTTTCCATAGAAGGCTTACTTCATGGCAAAATGTTGTTCCATGGACTGTTGATAAATGGGCTCTTTAGGTTCTGGTCGGGAATGTGTGCATGATTCACTCGGAACCTTCGAGGGCACCTGGCCCGACCCGACGCAGGTGCGTGCTATATAGTTGACATAAGCATGACATAATCATCCAAATAAAGGTGTAAAAAGTAGGACCTGACTGAATGTTTCAGTGTCACTGCTGTTAGTGTTTGCCTGAAGGATTAGAACAAGGGGGCGGGGCAAGAGGCGGGGCAAGAGGAGGGGAGTTCCCAGAATGCTCCTGCAAAACCTTTCTGCAACATAATAAACTGTGTCTCTGCTCTTTTAGAAAAGGGATTAGAGTGATGTCATCAAACGAGGTTTAATACATGATCAGCCATAACATTAAAACTGCCTGTCTAATACTGCATGGGGCCCCTTTTCAATAAATAAGAATAACAACAAGTTCTGCAACGCACTGCGTGTTCTGACACCTTTCTGTCGGAGCCACCGTTGACCTTTTCATTAATCGGTGTCATAGTAGCTCCTCTTTGGGATCAGAAAACATGAACAAGCCGTGTCACCGGTTCTCCAGTTGACCTTCTTTAGACCACTTTGGTGGGTGATAACCACTGCAGACTCGGAACACCAAACAAGATGGTTGTGGAAATACTCTGACGCAGTCATTTTGCGATTGGAATTTGGCCCATGTCAAAGTTTGTTCCATTTTTGCTGCTAAAAATAACATCAGCTTTGGGACCAAATATTTTCTCGCTCGCTTGGATTCAGACGCCACTTTATTTCTATGCTTTAAAAAGCATGCTCGCATGTATTTGGATCAATAGGATGAGAATGTCCAACTCACTGACAGCTGACAGTATGATAATATAATATCAAACCCACTCCACCGCTCAGTGGTTATAATGTTATGGCTGATCCGTGTATAAAAAATGTGTTTACCGGGACTTGTTTACGTCTTTTAAAAGCCTACATTTATCACCCTGTCACCGAACATAAACATATTCCTCTCAGCCTTTGGTACCGGGCCAGAGGTTTGCGAAGCGCCGAACCGAGCCCAGCAGGTTCTCCTACCAGACATGGACGCAGCTGATGACCGCGAACAGAACCCCGAGGATGAAAGCCATGGGCACCGCCAGCAGGGTGGTCAGCAGGCCGTACAGGACGAATTTGACCAGCTCGAACACGGCGTTGCTTCCGATCCACACCTTGTCGAAGCTGTGCGTGGACGCGGGCTCCGCGATGACATCCTCGAACCCGACCTGTCAGATCACACGAGTCACAAAGTTGCCGTGGGAATAATTCAGCAGGAAGTTCTGTGAAGGTGATGGATCGACGCGCAGGCACAGACTTCCAGGTATTCAGGCAGAGCTGGACCCGCCTCAGAGTTCATTACGCCACACATTTCATCTAGATTGGGTTCAAGGAGAGATCCGGAAGACTTTACCTTCAAGTGCGCGTTAATGTCGTTCGGATCCCGGTCCGACGGTGCCGAGTACACCTTCTCCTTCCGGGACAGAATAGGTTCTCTGGACCTGTTGAACTCGTCCTCATCCATAATTATGCTGATGTCTGCTCTCTCCCTCTCCAGACCCATGGTGATCAGACAGACGGAACCGGGAGAGCCGCTGGTGACGGTGCGCTCAGCGCTGCGCGCCGGACTGAGCGCCACCCCGCCCAGCGCGGAAAAGAGCGCAGCGTGGGGCCGCAGACACAACAAGCTTAAAGTCACTTCCCCACGACCTGAGTGATGACTGACAGCACCGCGGAACCGACTGACCTCCGGTCCCGAGCATTAACACTGTTTCTGATATATATTATTAGTTTTTCTTCAGTATTAGATATTAGATAAATAAACTTTTCAGCACCTTAGGTGACGAGAAACGTTGACTTCCTGTATCAAGATTATTTCACGCGTGTACTGACTTCATTTTTTAACTTACCTGTCGGTCCTGATCATTTCTGTCCATTTACAAAAGTGGGACACCATGTCAACAAAGCGGCGTTTAAAGGGTTAAGAAGGATTTATTTTCCATTTGGTAAATTCCAGAACTGTATTATTTTTTCTAAGGAACTCCCTGTGGGATGTGTACGGAAGACCATTAGGGCCACAAAGGGCTATGTGAAAGTTCCGACATTTATATCAGAATTCAGACCTTAATATCAGAATTCTGACTTTATTCTCAGTATATAGCTACATGTTTTATTTATTTATCTTTTTTAATTATGAGTCTAATGTCAGAATTCTTAGAATAAAGTCAGAATTTGGACTTCAATCTAAGGAATTCCGACTTTAATTCCAGAATTCTGACTTTATTCTAAGTATAGGGCTACATGACGTTTAAAAAAAAAAAATTCTTAAACTTATTTGAGTTTAAAGTCAGAATTTTGAGAATAAAGTCAGAATTCTGAGTTAAAGTCAGAATACTGAGATTTAACTTAAGATTCCGACTGTTTTCTTAGAATTGGAGGTACATGATAATTTTTTTTTTTTTTATGATAAGTTTGAAGTTAGAATTCTCAGTTTAAAGTTAGAATTCCGAGTTTTGGTACGAGAGTAAAGTCAGAATTCTGAGTTTTAAGTCAGAATTCTGAGTTTTAAGTTAGAATTCTTAGAATAAAGTCAGAATTCTGAGTTTTAAGTTAGAATTCCGAGTTTTAATACGAGAGTAAAGTCGGAATTCTGAGTTTTAAGTTAGAATTCTGTGAGTAAAGTCAGAATTCCCCCAAACAATGTTCATAAATGCATACCTGGCCCTAATTCTCTTTTATAGATTTGTAAATTTACACTTTTACCGACTTATTTATTTTCACTAACATCATAACTATCAAATATTAATCCCACCTTCAGGATTTTAACCCTTTAACTAGATACCGTTTTGTTTACATGATGAAATGAATAAAAATTAGATATTTTCCATAACTATACTATAGTTATAAATGTTATAAGTGTTATAAAGTTATAAGTGTGATTATATTAACGTTGATTTTTGATGCATTTTATTCCCTCCACCAACTTAGAGGACGTATAATGTCGACTTCCTGAAACCGCCATAAAATATTACATAGCAATAATATTGTACACTGATGCTTTTACCCAAAATGGAATAACCATCAAAGGATATCATTTCAGAATGTTAACCCCTTTAAAACATTTCATTTGCACGTTGTGACGTTTCCCGCCTTATGCAGCCAGAACAACGGAAACAATGTTGGATATAAAGCGCCTCATTTGTACGCAGGCACACGCTCTGACTCTGGTTCTGAAAAATGTCAACGACTGTCTGGGTTTGCCAGTGCTGCATGAAAGCGAGGGACAAAAACAAAGTGAACAAACTAATCCGGAATGCCAGCTCTGTCATGGGACCCTCCCTCTGGACCCTGTAGAGAGAGGAGGAGCATCACTATCTCACTGCTTTTGTGGAAAAACACCCCCTAAAGGACCCACCGATACCACTTTTCCACCAAGCTGGTTCCAGGGCTAGTTCAGAGCCAGAGCCTGATTTAGCACCTATTCTTTGCTTTAGACAGCCTAAGCACCAGCTCCTGGCCCTCAAAACTGGTGCCAGACAAGCACCAACTCTTTGCCGGTCTAGAACCAAGAACCCATTACGTTATAAGGTGACGTAATACGGCTCTGACTTGGCTCTTTGCCAATGGAATAGCAAACAGGTTCTTAGGAGGTGCTAGAGCTGACCCAACTAAAGCACTGGCATTAGCACCAGCACCGAACTAGCACCAGGTTATTTTTGGTGGAAAAAGGTGTATGAGTATACTTCGGAGCTCCTTCAGGACCGGACCCAAACATCCAGGCTGCTCATGGGAGTGGTTCTGGATCTCCTTTGTACCGTGTGAAATCAGACCTGCATCAGAAACGAAAGCACCGACTCCTGTACGTAATCAGCCAATCACACGGCAGCAGCCCAGTGCATTTAGGCAAGTGGTAAAGGTCAACACGACCTACCGAAGGTCAAACCGAGTAGGTTTGACCTTCTTAGTATGAATAAAAAGAGAGAGAGAAAATAAATCGCTCCTGCAGGTCGGACCACAGGTGTCACCGGCTCCTGCGGTTCTGCTGGTTAATATCTAACGACATCAGCCACATTCCAGGACATCCCATGCTCCATTCCCTGGAGGATATTTGTCCTTCTGGATTTTCAGCAGCACGGAACACTTCCTCTGATTCCACGAGGAGAATACGCATCGATGCACCGGCGTTTCCAGGGGGAACAATGATATCAGCGCACCTGCTGCGCACAGGGATTTCCTGTTACACCCAAAGGTCTCTCACTTCCGTGGTCTGAAATATAGATCACCTTAAGGACGGCCGGGCGTTTGAACTTGTGTGTGCTTGAAGCCGAGCGGAGGTGAGATGTTTGTTTGTAAGGAGGTGGAGGTGAGCTGCATGTGGGTTAAATGTGCCGTCCATCAAAAATATTCTCCCGTTAACCCGCTTCAGGTCATGTGTTTGCATTCCGTCGCTCTGATTCATCGGATTGCTCCGACTTTATCTCAGGTTCAATCATACAAAAGTTTAAGTTCGGACGATAAAGGCAGAACGTGGAAAATGCAGCTCAAAAAGTATAAAAAAACAACAACAACAACAACATCAAAGCTAAATGTTGAATAAGAAGCAGCTGGATTTTAAAAAAATTATTTCAGCAAATCACATCTAACCTTTGACACGTTTTTAATATAAACATCCCTCAGTGGAAGATATACAGTCTAAAGACATGGACAGGGTTGGATATTTTATTACTCCTCTTCAGGGGTCTTCATCATCATCGTCATCATCATTTAGGATCTTCCAGCTGCTGGAGGAATCATGGCACCCAGGAAACCAACCTTTATCACATATTATGGGCTTTTTTACTTCTAACTGGGATGAACAAATACAAATAAAGGAGAATAAAGAATAAATACAGTTTAAATGAATAAATAAATACAAATAAAGGGGAAACAAATTTTCTGTCAGGCCTCAAAGTCGCTCTGATCTCTAGGATCTTTGCGTTATAATAATTTGGCTCACATTTGAGTCGGACCAGAAATTCTTCGTGTGAATTTAAACCCTGTGTGTGTGTTGTGTCCAGTTTTATATATCTATATATATATAGATATATAGATATATAAACTTTTATTTGATATCGTGCAGTGCAGCAAATATAAAAATCATATAAAAGCAGAGCCTGTGTGACGCTCTATCTGTAAATACACCTGGGGGCGTATGACTATATTTGTGTAGGAGTGGTGATGTGTGTTCTGAAGCTCGTACCTAGTGTTGGCGTTAGGTTGTCTGTTCTACGTAAATTCTGGCAGGATTCTGTTGGAGTGTTCTGTGTGGATTTATTTATTTTACCTGAGGCGTAACCCCGGCTACCAGACGTCGCTGACGATCCGTTTGCATGAGGGTCAAAGGTTCGGAGTGATGAAATGTAGTTCTCACATCCTAAATCAAGCTCCCAACCGTTTCTGGGTTTCGGTACCGACGGGTGAAGCGGATCGGTGTCTGGGCAGAACCAAGGGCCCGTTTTCTCACTGATGTTGCTATTCCTGCCAGTGACTCATTCCAAATTCTTTCCAGTTTATAATGATTCTTGCTTTCTGGCAAAGAACGGCTGGTAAAGAATTGGAATCTCTCTAAAATGTGTCATGAAAGAGAGGTAAAGTTAACTACAGTCATTAAGCTACGTCGTCTGACGGGCATAAACGCTCTGAAAGGTAAGAAAACACACTCAGATTAAGAAAACATCTTCATGGGTTTACATACAACATACAAGAAAATGCTGCATGTGAACATCCTTTACGAAAGAAAAGTTCCCTTTCCCAATGAGATTTCATTCTTTTGCTAGGAGGAAGTCTCAGGAGAAAAGTGTCCCACGTAAACCCACATAATGTCACAACACACACTCGATGCAAGAGCCACAACACAACAGAAGCGTTTACGGGGGACCTTTAAAAGAGATGCACCCCCTGGCGCACTTTTTAAATTCTAATTTAGTGAATAAAACAGATATAATCGGGTATCCACGGTTCCACGACCATACTTCTACCTCAAATGATTATATTATGGTCAAAAACAACAATTAAATAATCAAATAACAAAAAAAACAACAAACATTCATAGTCATAAAGAAGAAAAAACGTTATCTGACATCAATGACTGACGATGACATATCCGCTGAAAACTGTCAAGTGTGAGCGGTTACAGAAAATGAATGAAAGAATGTCCAGAACAAGTTGAGGCATTGACTCTCCTCATCTCTCTGTCCAGTGCTGGGATGGAACCTGAGGTGAATTATGCAAATAATTTGAGTTTCAGACTTTTATTTTCACATACATGCAGGTGAAGCTCTGCCTCTCTCTCTCTCTCTCTCTCTCTCTCTCTCTCTCTCTCTCTCTCTCTATCGGAGCAGAGGAGCTCGTTTAGCGTCTTGGGTGGGCGCTGTGCACCCGCGGTTCAAATTCTATTGACACTGTGTGACCACCATGCATTGCCCCTGGCCGATGTTGCCCCACCAACAATCCTGGGGCCCTATGCGAGCGCGTACTCTGCGTATACGAAGGAGCGGGCCGGCCTATGAGCCCCTGAACGCAACACCGTCTATAAGTTACACTTTCAGTGGTAAATTCTCATGCGGGAGTTGAACTTAAACCGTGAAGGACGTCAAGAAAAAAAACCTGTCTTGGGGAAACCATGCAGGGAAATCTGTGGTTTGGAGGGATTGGAGATTTAGTTGTGGATGTTTAAAGCCTAATGCTGCAGTTCGTCAATAGTAAGTCTCGCAATTTCAGTGCTTTTCTAACCACTGATGACAGTTTTTAATGTTTGCGTTTGTGTTTGATGGGTTAAAACACCAGCTTTAAGGGCATGGAGCCAAAAACAGTTCCTTATTATGGTCATTTAAACCGCCGACAGGAGTAATCAGGGTAAACATGTAACAGGTAACCATGGTAACAACAACTGTGTGTTAGTAATAAAAACCCTTTGCCTGGGGTCAGGTTTGGAGATAAAAAAAACAGAAGGTCTCGGTTACTACCCTCTCAGATCTCAGTCCTGCGTGTGAATAACAATAAGAAAGCAGCAGAAACATTCGGTATAATCTTTCCGTCCATCTCCTGTCTGTCGTGACACACTAAGCGGCACCACCGGAACTATAAGCCGGGCTGAGCCTCTACATTATGAAGATCAGTCACCTTTCATTGCTGAGTGAAGGAAAATGGAAAATGCAGCGAGGCCACGCCCCTCTTCACCCGGGGGTAAGGTAACCTGAGAGAAGAGGACGCTCATCTTTCATGAAGTCATTGAATGTGCAAAAAAAAAAGAAGGAAAAAAAAAGAAGCAGAATAGTCTAAATAATAATAAGTAATAAGCCTCGAGTATCCGAGTATATCCTTGGAGACGCTCTCCCTTTAGCGAGGGTAGATCCTCCAAAAGCCCCCTATCCCCTGTGTTGTACAAGCAATCCCCCTTAAATGAACATTATTTTTAGTCCCCAAAATTAGTAAAATATGAACTACTATATTAAAATATGGGTAAAATACGATATAATCAAGAGAGATGTCCTTGAGTCGATAGAAAACAAAAAACAAAACAGAAACAAAACAAAGAAGAATCTGGAGGTCCTAAAAGGCAGGTAAAACAAAAATAGAACTATTTAGAACTATTATTACTGGGAGCGGTTGGATATTAAAATTCTGAATTTGATGGCAGCAATATGTTGAGAGCAGAGACAAACAGGAGTAAAAAAAAAAGAAGCTTTTAAGGTTGTGGAACGCTCCAGTAATACCTGTTGGCGACATTCCACAGCTGAGCAGGTTGATTGATAACGGGGGATAGAGCACTGCAAATCAAAAAGCATGAATTATAATTCTGCTAAACTGCGAGTGAGAAACTAATCAAATCCATCAAGAATATTTGAACCAGTCTTCATGGACTGTAATGAAAATAGTAAGATGGATGTTGGAGTTGTGAGGGAGGAATGCCCCGACAGGCCCCGGCATATTGAGGCACTGACTGTCACATTTGTTCCAGGCAGTGGAAAGATTCCTCAACAACTTCTGACAGCCCCTCCAACCATTTTTCCGAAATAACCCAGATCTCTCTGACAATATGTGGGATGACACTTTTCCACCCATATGTCAGTGTCACCTGTGCCTCTGTAATAACACCTGTGGTTTTAACACAGACAAGAAGAGGGGTGTGGGCCGCCACCTTCAAAGCAAACCCTATAAAATGAAAGCGGAGAAGATCATGAAGCAGCATGTCGTGTCAGGAGGAAGAAACATTAAAAAATTCCAAACTTGACAAAGTAAAAGCATCATTATTCATTTTTTTGTAGGACTGCCAGACAGACATGTTTCATCAGATGCAAAAAAATATATATATACACATATATATATATATGTACATATATGTATCTATACATATATATATATATATATATATATATATATATATGTACTTATTAATGCACCCCAAATTTTGGTTCTATTCATACTTTTTTCCGACCCCGTCACTCAGCAGAAGTTCTGCTGCCGGAGACGGTTGATATTAAGACGCTTACACCTAGAATCGAGATGCATTGTGGGATATGTAGTCTATGGACACATCCTTCTGTTAGGCCAGATAGAATTGTATAATAAGCATATCTTCATATCCTTTGTAAACTCTCGCGGGCCGACTATAATGAGATGCCAGGGCCAGATTTGGTCCGCGAGCCTTGAGTTTGACAACCGCGGCTTACAGTAAAGGTGAGGGCTCATGCTGAAGTGACCTCATACACCAGCTAATTAAAATTCACATCACCGACCCTTAAGAGGAGCTTGTTTTTGTTTGTTCTCAAATGTTTGGTGATTCACATTAAAGTGATTTTGATATTTTTTACATTGAGTGTGTTTTTTTTCCGGAACCTTAGAGGTTCCTGGGGAATTCTCTTGTCGTTCTGTCCTGCGCTGCCCTTGTATGGTAAAATAAAAATAAAGCTGGAGTTAAGGGGAAAACAGCCTCACCCTCCTATCAGCTGCTTTTACAAAAGTTGCCTTGGTGGACAAGTATGACATCACTTCCTGTTGTTTTGTATGAAGAGAGCCAGCGCCGTCGTCTGTTATGGCTAGAACAAATAAAACATCATAGAACAAACAAAGCTGATGGGAGCAGCTTTCTGCTGGATTACATTTTTTATAAATCCACATGAGGGTGTCGCACAGGAAGTGAACACGTCATGGCTAACATCTGTATCCTACTGACTGTACCATCAATTATTGCGTGGATGCTAGTCCTCACACTAATGCTAATGAAAGATGCATAAACATCAAAGTGTCTCATGGACAATGGAATTTGTCTCCAAGAAGTCTAACCTGGGCTGTCCTTCTCATGTGCCTGTTTCTAATCCTGTCCATCTTCGTCACTCCCAAAGACTATCTCAACATCTTCAACTCCACCACCTTCTTTCGGTCTGTACTACTGTCTCCAAACTCCACCTTGCCTGCAGGCGATTGTTGACCTTTTTTCCACACAACCCATTGCTGCGAAAAGTTGAGCTCAGGTATTTAAAACTCCTGAACCTTCTCCTCCTCTGCTCCTTGAATCCTAACCGTTCCGACCTGCCTCTCTTTCAGATCTATCTTCAGATCACAATGTCGTCCGCCGCCATCGTAGTCCACGAACACTCCTGCCTTACCTCATCTGTCAGCCTGTCCATCACCATAGCAAACAAGAAGGGGCTCAGAGCTGATCCTTGGGGCAGTCCCCAACCCCTACTTGAAACCATTCATCAATCCCAATGCAGACTTCACTGCCCTCATACATGTCCTGTACTATTCTAATATACTTTTCTGACACTCCATACTTCCTTTTGCAAGACTATAATTCGTACCCCGACACTCGATCAACACCTTCTCTAAATCCACAAAGACACAATGAAACACACAATCTTGTTAAATACTCCATTGCCCTCTCTCCCATACATCTCCATTCCTCCACTCCAACCTCCTTTCCGTTCTTCATCCTCTTTTAAAGCGGCTTTCATTCTGGACCAGCTGATTGAATGTTGCTGTTGGAAAATAAAAACTTGTCTAAACTGTAGTTACTGATCTCTTACACTCATCATTTACTACAAATCATCTTAGGATCCTTTCACCCAAATGTTTCAATCAAACTTTGCTAATTGACTAAAATAAACCTATTTTGGAAATGGCAATCAACACAAGCGGGAACCAACAAGGACCTACTTGATCCATCCATTTAATTTCTAATTCAAGATTCAAGAAAACGTTATCCCCAGGGGGCAACTCTAAAACACACAGACTAGTCATACAGTGAGAAAAATACGCCAAGGTCTTGAATACACAGAAAAGAAAAACACACAGGACAGAGGAGAGGCATCAGTAGAGAGTGTAGAAATAGAATTAAAAACTTTACATTAAAATTACTTTTATAAAGAATTCATAAATGGTTTATAATTAGGTCATAAATTAGGTTTTAAACATGTATTAAGTCATTACTTACAGTTTATAAACAGCTTATAACACATCTCTCGAATTTATCAATATGGGTCACTATTTGGCAATATAAAGTTAGCAGTACATATAAGTGTGCTCACTATTTGGCAAGCATCAGCTCCCTGATACCCTTTATATCTAATGCGTTATAGCAGCTTATTAACAATTTATAAAGTGCTTATAACTTAATTGGTTAGCTACATACAAGTGCCACAGAATAATATAATAATAATCATGATAATAAAAGAATATTAGTAATAAAAAAGTAAAGAGAAAATAAAAATGGCAAATGCGATGAAAAAAATAACTGAACACTTAGTTTGCATGTAGTTTGCATGCTGGAGCCGATCACAGGTGTAATCAGGTGAAAGGTGAGGTGCATCCTGGACAAGTCATCACAGAATTAACACTTAAACTGATCGGTTCACCAGTATTGCGGGAGCTGACCTCAAGGTTTTAGAGTTTTGCCTCGAGACACTTGACAGATCCTGAGCCGCCAGAAGCTCCAAATGCCAAATGGATGAATGTTAAATAAAGACAACATGGAATGAAGAAGACGAAGTAGGAGATTTTATACTCTAGAAGTTGTCTTGTCCGTCAGCACCGAGGAAATGGTGAATGACCTTAAAACAGCGCAGAGCGGCATTCTAGGGGTCGTAGCCAGTCCGGCGCTGCAGAGCTGTTGTTCAACACGAGCGATGATGAAGGGTTGACTTCTCTCTGAAGGCTGGCAGCGTATTGTGCACTGAGATTATTGTGTGGAGCTGTGAATCAACCCAGAACCCAAAAAAAAATCACCATTGTACCTTTGATCACATACAAATGTAATGTAGCCAGGAAAACAGTTGAATAGCTTTTTGATCACCTTCCAATGTGCCACCAGACTTCCTCGTCTTTCCAGACTCTAAAGGGGTTTCAGTCGAAGAACATGAATCATAAACAACCAGAGGTGCGGAGAAAAGGATCTCTCAGGTCTGATATTCTATGGGTTATTATGGCGAGTATTTAGTGAAACTGTGAAATTCAATAATGCAGCGCTTGTTTCAAAGGAAAAAAAAAACACAATTTGCTCTGCATTCCCTCGTATCATTCGGCCCCGCCCATTATTCTTAGACGGGGAGTTCACGCATTGTGCCAAGGGGATGTTATTTCTTCTAATGGATGGCAGATTAAGTCTCCCTCTCTCAAGTGCTAAGTGTTGCCTCCAACCAGGTTGAAGACACTGATGTTTTTTTCTCCCGCCTTGAAGGTGTTTTTTTTTTTTTGGCGGCTGAAGGTCACGTGACTTTGGAAGATGACAGCGCTGGAAGGTATGCAGAGCAGCTGTTGGATCATGCACACTATCATGCCGGTACAATGTTTCTGGCCTTGACTCAGCCACAGTTGACAATAGGGAAAGTGTTTTCTGTTTTGGTGGGAAGGAACAGGCACGAGAACACAAAGTGTGGTTCTTTGTCCTTGACCGAGCAGCGGCAGAAGAGGAAGTTTGTACATTGGGTAAGATGGGGGGAGCCACTATGGAGAAAGGTGTCTGTTTGAGTCTCATTCCCAGGTCATCCGTCTCTTCTGCCTCGAGAAGTTGACATCATGTTAAGTCTGTCAGGCTACGTCTATCATGGCATTCACCTGCATAACAAAAGGCTCATCTGACTTTTTCATGTCAGTGTGAACATCTGAAACCACGTGGAATCTGATCTTTTCCAGTTCCGCTTTGGGCCACTTCCATTTGTAGTCCTTAATTTGGATTTTTTTCAATTCGACCTCAGCATCACTATAAACACTTCAAGCATCACTATAAACACTATTTCCATCACTAAAGACACTATTTCCATCACTATAAACACTATTTCCATCACTATAAACACTATTTACATCACTATAAAAATGATTAACATCACTATAAACACTATTTACATCACTATAAACACTATTTACATCTTTATAAACACTATAAACATCACTATAAACATCACTATAAACATCAATATAAACGCAATAAACATCACTATGAACACTATAGCCATCACTATGAACACTATGAACATCACTATGAACACTATAACCATCACTATGAACACTATTTCCATCACTAAAGACACTATTTCCATCACTATAAACACTATTTCCATCACTATAAACACTATTTACATCACTATAAACACTATAAACATCACTATAAAAATTATTTACATCACTATAAACACTATTTACATCATTATAAACACTATTTAAATCACTATAAAAATTATTTACATCACTATAAACACTATTTACATCACTATAAAAATGATTAACATCACTATAAACACTATTTACGTCATTATAAACACTATAAACATCACTATAAACATCACTATAAACATCACTATAAACGCAATAAACATCAGTATGAACACTATAGCCATTACTATGAACAGTATGAACATCACTATGAACACTATAACCATCACTATGAACACTATGAAAACTATGAACATCCCTATGAACACAATGAACATCCCTATGAACACTATAACCATCACTATGAACACTATAACCATCACTATGAACACTATAACCATCACTATGAACACTATAACCATCACTATGAACACTATGAACATCACTATGAACACTATAACGATCACTGTGAACGCTATAAACTTCACTATGAACACTATAAACTTCACTATGAACGCTATAAACATCACTAGCCTGCTGTTCTTCCAATAGAAAATCCATGACACCTGGATTTCAGGCTTCGACACCACATATATCAAAGTTTTGTGCAAATAGACTCATTAGTGAAATGAAAATCCATCCATGGCGCAGCTGCAGATGTTCACAATACCACTGACTTACACGCTGCCAAGTTTCTTCACCCTTTTCCTTATCACTCGTTACTCAGCTGTTGCCAAACGTACACTGCACAAGCTCCACAAGTCTGGTCTGTCCTTGTTTGGCACTGGATGACATACCTTTTTCCACCAATGCACTTCCAGGGCTGGTCTTGAGCCGGTGCCTAATCCAGGAGCCGTTTCTTTTTGTTATAACTGCCAGAGGAAACTGGTGCCATTTAAAAAAAAAAAAACATATTAGCTTCTTTATGTTCAACATTAAAGATGAATTCCGACATGATCAATGTTCTGATCCGTTCTCTGCAATCGTTTGGTTCGTCATTCAGGGCAGCAATATTCCAAACAAGACATAATGAATATCTATGAAGTAAATGATGTGGCACACGTGCCTCTGTGATATAATGACTTAGCACTATTGCCTCTGTGACGTAATGAAGTTCCATTATTGCCTCTGTGACATAATGGTGTAGCACTGGTGCCTCAATGAAATAATGACGTAGCACTATTACCTCTGTGACATAATGACGTAGCACTATTACCTCTGTTATATAATGGAGTAGCACTAGTGCCTTTACCGATATTTTAAATTCAGGGTACACATATACTCACAATGGGACTTTTGAGAGTTTGGTTATAGTTCATACAAAATTAACAATAATACACACATTTCCCTGGTTACTCATATATCAGTGGTGGCTGGTGAGTTTAAAAACTGGGGAGAGAAGAGTTTTTTTTAATAAGTCAACTTTCTTTAACGACACAATGCATTTATTCATGATATTCATGATTATTTACATGTTTTCACAACAAAAGAGAAGAATCCCTTCCAGCCAGCGTGTTGTGTGTCCTGCTTTGATGAGAAAATAAAGTACGAGCGGTCGTCTCTTTTTAGCTATTTCGAGGTTTCAAAGTGTAAGCTGGTGTCATAAATCCTCGGCTACGTGGAAACACAAAAAAATAAAAATAAAACACTGTTCCAAATCCATCTTTAATGGTTAGCTTTACAGAGCTTCTAGCTAAGCTAACAAACTGACTGCTAAAGCTGAACAGATGACATTTATTTGGACAAGGCCAAAATAAAATATATTTTTGGTTGTATGTAAAAGTAGTTATTTTCCGTTCCTTCTTTCCCACCAGTACGGCAGATTCAAACATTCATAGTGGTAGAGAATTGAAGAGGAAATGTGGAAATTGTCATTGGACCAATGTGATCAAGTCGATATTGTATTCTGGTTGTTGATTGGTTCGTGAGGACGTCCTCCGTTGGAGAATCATTTGACATGTTTTGGCCAATAGCAGATCAGCAGGAAAAAAGAACCACGTTGAAATACATTCAATTGATCTAGTAGACCCCGCCTCCGGAGCAGGAGAGGAAGTCTGTCCTCCTCTGCTCTCCACCTCACACAAACTACCGCCGCCTTCCCTGTAGGAGCTGCTTTCTGAAACTTTGTAACAGTTTATATCAACTAGTTTCACCTTTTTGAGAACTTAATCTCCGCCTTTCTTCTCAAAAACAGAGGTTGGACAATCCTCCTCTGAATTAGAGGTCCTGCTTAAGTCCCAACACCTTCATTACTTTCTTACCTGCCTTATTACTTATTACTTCACAGCAGATCCAGACAAATGGCTCCAAACTGCCAGGGAGTCGATTGCCAGAACATAATGTTAATATTGAATTGAAGTTATCACATATATGGTAATTAGGCTGTCATCACCCTTTTAGTAACTCAATCTGCTGTTTTCATTTGAGACTATGTTACACAGATGAGGGAAAAACCAACACAAATCTTCCTCGAGGCTGTCTTTAGATGTTTATACGGCGAAATAAAGCCTGTGTAATAATTTATAGGTGAGGCGAATCGTCTATAAGGGTTCTTTATTTTATGAACAGGTTTTTTTTTATTTAACCTGCATTTTAACGGTTGAAAAATTATGGTCGGAAAATGTTTGGAGATAAAACTCCCCCTAGTGTCGTATATATGCAACTAACCTTCAATCCAGTTCTTCCTCACACTACGGTTTGTGCGAGTGTAAAATTTGTAAATGACCCATGAAGTAGTTTGATCATTGGAACCAGGTGTGAAGCCAAGCTAGAGAGAAGGTGTGTGTGTGTGGCCACGCCCACAACCACACCCACCAAGGGAGGAGGTAACAGTAGAGGGAAAACAAACTGGGAAAGCTATGAGTCACAACTCCGCCATGACAGGCTTATACTTAGAAATACTTGGCTGAACAAGAGGATGATGACGACGATGCTTTCTTTTTCTTTTTCCAACCTTTATTGATCACAATCTGTTGAACATGAAACAATGTCTGCAAATGTTCCATCCATGAGGCGCCGTGGGCGAAAACCCATAATCTTCCATTTCAGCAAATAGGTCATCCAACTTGAACATAAATGGAAAAGAATACCCCACTATCTCAGATCTAATATTTAAAATACACGTTAAAATCTCAGAGTAGAGTTTCACGCTTATTCCAACCACAAAAACCTGACTAACGCTTTCAACCCTGACACAGATATTGGCGGGATACGACACACCCAACTCCTCCATGAGATTCAGCACATACTTTAATATCCGCACACACACACACACACACACACACACACACACATACACACACACACACATCTGCACCAGCCCACACATATCAAACCACAGCAGCTCCAACTGGAAGCTCTGAGTAACTGTTCAAAGATGTCCATGGTTGTTTTAACCCCGTGTGCTCCATCATCCTCCAACAGGCTGAGGAATGCGAGGGCTTGGCTTTCACTTGGCAAAAACAAGATTTTTGCGAAATAGATTTATTTTTTCTGACTATCATCCTGGTCTCTCAACATGTGGTTGCCTCCTCGAGATGCGAAAGTCATAATATAAGAATAGACGAGAAGAGCAACTAATGGAGTAATTGCAGTTAAAACAGCTGAACACAAGACGCCTTGTATTCTGGACTGGTGACGCTCAGGGTCATGAGAGGCTTGAGCCCACCGGAGTATGCATCAGCAGGAAGTTCGAAATCCCCTCGGACAGGTGTTTTAGCAGTGGGAGGAAACAGGAGCAGCTAAGGGAACGTCACGAAGACAAAGGGAGAACATGAAAGCTTAAACATCTTCAAAGAAGTAAAAGGTCACTCCAACTGTCCCCCTGAGGGGAAACAGGGGTACCAAAGTCAATTTCATAGCTCGATATTAAGAAGTTTCAAACTGTTTCAGACGTCAAATTGTATGATTCTTTTTTATTTTCTTTACTTCAGATGCCGAAATGTTTCCTTTTCTTTGTCATGTCAGCAACTTTAAGCGATGTGTGGCAATAAATGCGTTTTTTAGAAATCACCTTTGCCATTATTTGATATACAAATGCATTTATATGCGAGTTCACACGAAGGAATTTGGGATTTTTTTTGGATGGCGCTTTTACATATAAATTCAATGTAAAGCTTCGAGTCAGCGCAAATTATCGTCGGCGTAGGGAATAATGTGAATTTCCACTGGAGCGAGGAACTCGCTCAATGCTGTGATGCTAATAATATCAACGTAGAAATTCTCCAGTCCAGAAGTCAATATAATATTGATTGATAAAGGAGTGAAGAAAACGAAAGAAGCGATAAGAATTGTTTTGTCTTGATAATATAAAATATAGTTAGGCCCCCAGCACTAACAATGCTATTTTACCGCCGAAAGAATTGCCTTTTTGTGGGGCTTTCCCATCCCCGAAAACTCATGAAACTCGGCACACTTTTAAGGTCTGGTGAAACATTTCGTATTTTGTGGGTCCCCGCAGACGGCGTGTCAAAATGGCTCTACAGCGCAAAATACAGAGTTTGAAAAGACTCTCCCTATTCAGCTTGCTTTAATCTAGAAGCATGAAACCTGGTACACATGTTTATCATATCAGGATCTACCAAAAAGTCTCTTGCTGCTATGGCACCAACTGAACAGGAAATCGGCCACTTTGAATTAAATGTGCGATTTTGTGGCGATTTTAAGGCGTTTTTTTCCGATTCCAGGTGTTGTGTTTGAACGAACTCCTCCTTTGTTGCTATGGTGATTACAAACACATGAGGAGGCATCACTGGGTCATTAGATTAGCAGAGACACACCCGCCTGTAGAGATGCGGACCCTTTTCTTATTCTCTACTGACTGTCAGCAACATCTTGTGGAATTCAGGCAGATAAAAACATCAATGCTTCTGATCAAATCACGTGTCCCACTGCAGATAAAAACACATTCCTCGCCCTTCACTGTGTAAGCTCCTGTATCTTCAGTGTGCAGAGGTATTCTCTCATTCCTGAGGTGCTTCCTCACCTGACACACACATGGAGGGTGTGGCGAGCTGTGGAACTCACAGGCCAATAGACACACTGGCTGGCCGACACACACACCGTGCCTCCCCGGTAGTTTTCCACAGAAATCTAAAGCCAGGACGTGAATGATGCTTTCACACAAAATGGTTCACGCTGGACGGCTTTCAAAAACGGCACAAAGCTTTCTTTTAACACCGTGGAGAAATCGCCGCTTTTAGTGATGCTACTTTGTGGTAAGGTTTCCGCCTGGAGACAGAGAGCATGCGGCCCGGTCGGCTTTCCCAAATAAAGCGCTGCGTTGTCCGCGGCTGTCTGCACATACTTAGACTCTGTGCTTGACTTTCTGAACGGCTGATACTTTCTGAGACGTGTGCTTTGATACGCATCCAGCGAATATGTGCGCAGGAATTAGTCCCGATGGCGTCCATTCAAAGACGCATTTCAAACCGCTTTCAATGCACTCGCGGTCCAGGCGTCGTTTCTAGGGGGCCTCGGGGACGTTTGCCCTCCACAGAGGTGGACGTGGAAGTTAAAAAGTTAAGGCCTTAAAGGTTTTTGAAATAACAAAAAAAACAGAAAAGTTACTCTTAGTTATAGCTTTTTGTTTTTTTATTATTAAATTAAGTGCCCGCATTGTTTCAAGACGCCTAGTATCCAAACATTAACATTTCCCGCTCCGACAAAAACGTTCTGACAGAAAACCTGGAGAATAAAAAAAACAAAACAGATTTTATCTAATGAATGAAAAATTATGTTTTCCCTTTGAAACACGTCGCATCTGAGGTCACGAATGTTCTTCCAATGAAACAACACTTGTGATATTCAGTGATGCACAAACTGTGACGGCCCTTCTCTCACTCTGCTGAGGCTGCACATCAGTCGGAAGCTTAATCCCTAGCATGAACGCGTCCGGGTCCCCGGCGCCCCTCACGCATCTACGCCAGAGGAGGAGCCAGTCTGCAGGAGATCTCCTCATTTCACCTCGACTCGCCTCACCCCGACCCAAACACACCTTTGTGTTTTGGCGTTGCTTCCCTTTTTCTTCCCTCCCCTTTCAACACACCCATGGATCACATTTTTTTTACTCATCCACTCCCTACAAGACAGATTCCTCCCATATATTTATATATTTGTTTGCTTTCTTTGACATTGTTATCATTATATATGATAATAATATCTGTCGCGTTAATGCGATAACTCCAAGATTATTTCGTGGATCAAATTTTTCAGTACAAATTTTGCAATGACATAGACATAGTGTGAGGAAGAACTGAATATATTTTGGGAAAGGTTGGTTCCCCCTAGTGTTGGTGTATTTCCGACAAGTTTTCTAGGCATAATAACTCGACCGTCGTTCCGGTTTAGTCTAAAACGTCACGCATATGAATCGAACTCGAGGAGATCCGTCTTGTATATGTCATATTTTACTCTAGTACTTCATATTATACTCATTAGAGGGAGTTCTTATTGGTCTGAATTAGTCCAAATTTAGACTTGTAAGTCAGCACCGGCTAGAAACCCTGAGAGCAACACTTGCAAGAAGAAGACCAAGCGAGCTTCTGAAACAATGATGGAGTAATGCCCCCGGGTCTCGTCTCCCTGAGTCTAGTCTCATGAGAGGGGGATTTGTGAGAGACTTATTAGGACGGGCCGGGACATGTACTGTACATAAACACAAAGCGTGCTCAGACGAACAACCAGGACCGGGGAGCTGGTAAATGCCATTGTGGAATAATCAGTAAGAATGATGGAAGGCTGAAGACACATCTGAGTGGGTCCAGGTGTGGACAAGGGGACATTTACGGAAGATTTAGTCCGGTCAGATACAGGCAGAACCGTCCTCAAGTCAGTGTTATCCTGGGGAGCCAAGCAAGTAAAGGAATAAAAGAGATCAAAGCCATTGGCAGGCGGTTCAAAGCAACCGGCACTGGGATCAAAGGAAAGTACAATGAGAGGAGGTCAAAGAGGTCCAAGCTATTAGCAGGTCATTTAAAGCAATCAACAATGGGATCGGAGGGAAGTACAATGAAAGGAGATCAAATCCAGGGAATGGATTTGAGATTATACTGGCCGGCAGGGACTAGATGAAAGCCTGGTGGAGTATCAGGGCTGGGATTTGGCCATCATTACCCAAGAAGGAAGTCAAAAACACCCTATGGTGACCTCTTCTCCGGGCCAAGGCTACGTTCATTCTAAAAGGAATGACATAGCTTCTCCGATACACTCGAATCTTGTGACTACCTCTCAGTACTCGTCTTCAAACTGATGCCAACTCTTCATCGAGTGTGAGGAGCTGGCACAAGAGACAATTTCCAAAATAACTTTCTGAATCAGACTACAGACTTACGGGCATAAGGACCTCACAGGTTACTCTCTGGCTAGGGTTGTGTGTGAAGTGTGTGTGTCTTGTACACTTCGTACGTTTGCGTGGCCCCGGGGGACCCGCCGAGGCCGAAGATAAGGACAAGAATCTGGTTCACGTTCAGTCAAAACGACACACTGTGCTGAGGAATGCCGCTGAGGCCGACAAGTGGTAGGAGCGGTTGCTACGCTGAAAACAGGCGGTTGCCATGTTGGGAAGCAACCGCAGGGCCAGTCAAACAAACATCCCTTCTCTGAGTCACGGGAGGCGTCCCCCCGGCCCCCCCGCCCCCTCCCACCTCTTCTCACCAGTCAACGGAGTTCCCTTCGCTTAAAATCATCCCAACGCGCTGTTGGTGCCTGATTCTGAATGATTTCCCATTCAGTCACGTTCAGTTCCTCTCTTACAGCCTCGCTCCACCTTTCACTCCCTCCTCAGCCACACCGTCCAACCCCACACACTGCCCACACTGTTACCCTCTCTCCGCCTTTTCCTAGTCCCTCCGCCGCCACACACCAGCTCCACAAAACAGCTCCTGCATGATATTTTTAGGGGTCAACCCCTCCCATTTTCTTTCCACCTTGTTCCACAAACAAGCACTCCACTCCACTTCTGGAGTAGGAAAACTCAATTCCCTCACTCATTGCCGCCTCATCTGGCACGCACAGTTCGGCAGGGCGACCGAGTGCAGCTGTTTGTTTAGCCTTCTTCGTCAACAGACGACAAGATGAAGAGCAGATCAGAGCGGCGCGGTGCCATTTTGGACTAAATTTGCATCTAATTTTAGAAAGGCGCTTCAGTGTCGGTGACTGCAGAATGATATTAAACGTGAATTCATGCAACAAAATATGAGGCGTAAGAAGGTCGTCCTGCAATGAGCCGTTCAGAGGAGACTCGAGCGCCCATCACCCAAAATCCATCTCCCATGATCCTCTCTGAGTCCCATTTGAGACGGTTATGGTAAAAATACTTTGTTATATTCATGTATCCAGAGGAATATTACTAACTAGGTCTACGCTGTCGTCCCCAACCGCAAGGGGTATATCCCTGAGAAGACCCCAATCCCCTGCGTTGTACAAACAATCCTCCTGATCCAATTCCCCAAATTAAACGTGCATTTATGGCCAAAATATACAATATAGATCGCCTCGAGACGTTTCATGTGCAACGAATTTGGGCTTAATCGGACCAACGATTTATCGGACCAACGCAGAAGCGTCCGCAGTGATGTAATTCCCTAATACACCCGACTTTTCGGAGATGTAATGACATCTTTGCTGACGTACTTATCTTATAAAACGTATTTGTGTAGCGTGATTTGATTAAAAACTAGGGACATTTTTTTGTATTTGTATTTCCTAGTGTCGGAAATACAAAATCAACCTTTCCTAAAATCAATCCAGTTCTTCCTCATATTAAGGTCGATCGGGTTATGGAATTTGATAATGACCCATGAAAAATTTGACAATGACGATTCCATAACATCACCAACTTTTCGGGGAGGTAATAATATTGCAGTTGATCAAAAGTACAACCTTTGAAATAAAGTAAAGAAGTTGTATTAAGTAATTATAATTAAAACACTCAAATAAAAACCGCTCAGTTGAAGCACATGAAAACTTTATTGATCACCACTATCTTCAGAATGTGTCAAAGTTTGCTGGATATTCAATAAGTGCTTGTTACGTCCAGTTTTAACCCGGGTCAGAGGTCAGAGGTCGTAGGTCAAGAGTGTTCTGCACACAGCGGCGTTCCACCTCGCTATCATCCAAGCCTTTGTGTTGGAGGGTGTGGCTCCGGCCTTTTGGGCCTCATTGTTACATGCATGTGAACATTCTTGGGAAAAACCAGGAGTGTACGAGAGAGCAGCAGATACCGGACCATACTCTTCCTCTGGTTTTGGAATGTCACCTGGGAGGATAGGCTCGGTTCAGAGTTCAAAGGTCGCGTGTGCGTGTGTGTACGCGTGTGTGAGACCATCTGATACAATGCAACACATCCACTTAGAGAGTAAGTCTAATATTATGGACTAACCATATCGTCTTTAATCCACATTAATGTCACAAACCGTCTCCCACAGTAGAACCGTTCTATGAGGAGGGATGAAAGGATGGAGGCTAAATCTCTTTGCTTGTTCTCCTGCCCCACAAAAGGCCCCCTTGAAGCTGTGTTGGCACGATTGTCAGGTTTTATTGAAGGTATGACACAGTGCTGGGGTTGTGTACGAGTGAAAACCGTCGCCTCAGGACAAGGCAGTTTGGCAGGAGTGTGCTGACAAGTCGGAATTAAAAAACTAAATCGAGGGAGTGAACTTAAGCTCGGTGTGGGAGTGGCAGACGGAGTGGGATCATTTACAGAGAGAGGGGTTTTTTTTCAAGACCGCAGACAAACTTTTAGATTCTTGTGAAATTAATATGATGATGATTACAGAGTCGGGCGCCGTAAATAATTATTTCACTAACATGACACCGCTTTGGATTGTTATTCTATAATTTCATGTCGTACGATAAAGATATATATTAAACTGAATTCTGAGCTTGATGCTATTAAATGAGCAAAAACTGTTTTTTTGTCTGGTTTGACATCCTATCCGACCGTATGTGTTTATCAGAGGAGACTTTTATGTGGTGTAAACAGTGCGATAAGAACTAGAAGGGTACGGAGGAGGATTAGTACCAGGCATGCAAAGAAAGAAAAAAAAAACGATAAGAGAAAGATATTTCATTTTGAAAAAAAAACAAACAGAAAGTCGAGAAAAAAGTCAATATAAAACATAGGAAAAAGTTTTTTTAGATTTTACATTTCTGTTTTTCTGTTTGCATTTCAACGTAGCGACTAAAAGGATCAGTTCAACCATCGATGGCAACGACGTTCGTCTTCAGCTTGACATACGAATCCGTTCATTCAATCATTATCAACTTCTTATCCTGTTCGGGGTCGCGGGGGGTGGAGCCTATCCCAGCTCCATGCGAGAGGCGGGGCACACCCCGGGTCATAATTGTATCCCCTGGGATATTATGGAGTCTTCATCGCTGCATCCGCCATCGCCGATTGATCGTGGATCAATATTAAAGGCACGTGGACATTAGTGTGAGGAAGAACTGGGTCAGTTTTGGGAAAGGTCGGTTCGATAGTTTCGACAATAGGGGGATATGACTTTTTGAGGATATGATGATGACGATACATCGCATGTCTTCATCATCTGATGCAAATAAAGTTTTTCCTGAGAAGAACCTGCTGACCTCCGCTCATCCCAGCAGCCTCTCTCCACCCGCTTCTCACCATGTTGTTTATCTCTGGATTGCGTTCCAGTGTTTATCGGACTCTCAGCGCTGCTTTTGCGCAACATGCGCAAACATGCTGCTGTTTACGCATGTTGAGATTGTGTGTGTGTTCAAATGTGCGTTTGTGTGCATCAAAGCCGGAAAACAAGCCCCCTGGCTCATCCTTGGTAGGAATAATCATCTATGCATATCGGATTTTCCGAAACCTTTTATTTATATATCCCAGATATTTTAATTAAATGCAATTTATCTGCATAAAACAAACGGTCCAGGTTTATGTTTTCTCTCCTCCTAGGGTTTCCTGTGAAACGGCTGCTGGACTTTCTAATGAGCAGATGTGAAACTGAAACAGCTCCTTTTATAGAAGACATACTTTATGCCTTTGTCAGGCGAAAAATTAACGCTAGATAGACGCGTTAGTCATGCGGTCGGACGAACGATCTGTCGTTTTCTGGGCAGACGAGACAAAAACACACTGGTTCAGATCCAGAGGCTCCTGTTACGTTTAGAGGACTGTGTGTAGAGAAGAAAAGAAAAGATTTGATTCCACATTTCAGACGTTTCAGGGGGTAAACAGAGGATCGCCGGCTTTTTAGATTTAGAAACATGATAATATTGTTTGTAATATGAAACAAAAACGTGTTTTATTACCCTTACAATAATTGATTTATTGTATGATCCTCATTAGAAACAAGAATTATAAGTATGAAATAATAATATTAATAATAATAGAGTTATTTGTTATTATTTATGACCGTTGACTGATGGAGCAATTAAGCTAAAAAGAAAAAAAGAGAGAAAGAAATTAATATTTGACCATAAATTCCGACTTCTATGGCCACTAATTGGTCGGTTTATCACCTGATCATCAGACATGTCACATGTCAGCTGGGATAGGCTCCATCCCCCGTGATCCTGAGCATTTTAAACGCTTACAGATAAGGAATATCAATCATATCAATCATATTTATCATATCATATCATATGGAGTATATTTATCGTATCATACGGTTACTCTATATTTAGCACTCGTTAGCTAATTAATTCCAAATAGCCTCAGAGTTGCGCTTCATATCAATGCTTTTCATCCTATAGTCACTTATCCTGGAGGTCAGGGGTCATCGGCAGGTTCAATTTCCTGACTCGTGCAAAGAGTGGAGAACAATTATTTTCTTTTTGATACATAAACGTTGGAATCCAACGTTTTCCCTATCCAACCTGGCATTTCTCTCTCGTAGGTCGTGGTGACGGTCCACAGCTGAAATGAAAGCCCGTCAGAACCGCGGACCGGCATCAACTTCATTTGTTCTAATTTAATCTGGTAGTTAAAACACTGTGAGCCCGGGATGAGTTCACCGTTCAGGAATCTCTCCTCTTCTAGTTCAGTAACACACACACACAATCACACACACACACACACACACACACACACAGCATCTAGCTGTGCCAGCGCCGTCAACATCATACCAGAGCGAGACAAGCCTTCCTCAACATTCCACTCGGGAAGCGGTGTAAGCCTGATAACGAGTAAATGGGAAGGGGGCTGCAGTGTGTGTTTGAGTGTGCGTGCCCATTAGTGTGTGTGTGCGCTCATCAGCCATTAAAGACTTGGGGAAACAACACAATTGCTCCGGCTCAGGCTAATTGCTGCAATATCCAGCAGGAAGTGTGAGATTTGTTTTCATTGTGGATCTGAACACGAAGTCGAGGGGTGTTATCTCGGACCCTCAGGTCCCCGGTTGCCATTAAAAAAACAAGTATTCCTAAAGAAAAGCTGGGGTCAAAGGTCAGACAGTGGAACAACAGCTGGGTTAGAGGTCTTAATGAGGGAAAAGACCTTTTTCATTTGTGATGAGTCCAAAACAAACACCAAGATAAGGAAATATGATTGTTCAGCAAATCGTATAAGTCTGACTGATGACTTATTTGATGGCAGGAATAGTTCGATGTTTAATGTTTCTACTCAACTATCTTGATGACGGTTCGTAAACTGCAGTGTAGAAAAAGATTGTTGAAGATGTACAGTTTTTTTTTTAACGTCAACTTTTTCTTGTCCGCAGTCACGATTTTTAATTTTTATTTCTTTTACATTCATCATGAGGCGAGAGTAAAGACATGGAACGGATTCTCTTGTCTGTTTTTTATCTTGAGCTTTTCATACTCATTCATTCACAACGTTAAAGACGTTTAAGGATACTGATGAAGACTTCTTTCCAGAACCTTTTTTGGAAAATTTAATGTCAATTTTTTTCATAATTGTCACAAGACAACTCAGCAACGAAGGGGTCACAGGTCAGTGTACCTTAAGTGCCGGACCCCAGCCCGGATAAATGGGGAGGGGTGCGTCAGGAAGGGAAACCGGCGTAAAACCGCCATTTTGTGTTTTTGGGCGACGAAAATGTAAAGAGTTCTTTTTTTTTTAACAGGAATTTTAAAAAAAATTTTCGCGTTTTTGACCCGCCAGCCATTTCCGGGGGTCCGAAAAACACAAACTTTTGAAAATAGGCCCCAGAGTGTAATCATTTTAAAAACACCGCCGTTTTCAGTTTCTGTGTAAACGGGAACAACCCAACTCTTGTGAAAACGGTGATGTCACAGCGCCACTTCGCTCATGGCTCATCAGGTTTCTGCCTTATCATCTCATTTTATTTGTGTTCCAAACTCTGTTGAATTTATTGACACTCCTTCTGCAAACCGTAGAGATGCTGCACTGCTACCCTCATGAATGAAAACCGTTTACACTTCCTGTTTTGTTTTGTTCATTTTGACAAGTTACGCCTTCAACCACTAGCCTCGTAAAATGTTGTTGTCCTGTAAACCGGGCCTAAATGAGCCTGGGCAGTTTTGAGGCGTTGTGAGGTTGTTTTAACATTGCTTTGCCCTCTGGTGGCCAGAACCTGCAAATGCAGGTGAAAAAAAACAAACAAAACCTTTTTATAATTTATATTCGGGGGGGAATTTAATAATTTAACATCTTATAAACTCTACAATTAACCATAAATTGTTTAAACAGTAAAAAAAACAAAACAACAACCAATAAAATTGTTTCATGAGGACATTTTGTCAATATTATTTGGATTAGCTCAACTTTAAGCTAATTGACCATTATTAGATAATTCTATTTAGTAAATCCTCACATGCTTTAATATTCCACTAAAATTCATTTTATTTGTGAAATAGGACATTCTCATTAGCCATGATTATTGGCTCCTCCTTGGTGGCCCCTTTGACGCTCGGTGTCCCCCAGGGCTCCGTTCTTGGCCCCTTCTTCTTTAGCATATAAAGAAGCTGCTGGGTCACTACCTTGGTAGGACGAACATCGGGCGGAGTGGGCCGGGTCATGGCAAGAAGGATTCTGGAGGTATTCTTCTTCCACTGTGGTTTTTTGTTCTTTTCCATTTTTCAATAATAGAACAAATCAATGAAAAAAACGCAAAAAAAAAAAAGAAAAAAAGTGACGATATCTGTGCCATAAAGTAAACGATTCCACTTAATGGACCTCCTTATTGCTGTTGCTGTGGGTGGTGGAGGCTCATGGGGGCCCCGTTCACCCATGGGTGGCCGCAAGAGAGTAATGGCCGTTCTGTGTTTTTGTTCTCGCAGCACGTCAGTCCGTGCATCATTAACCGTCAATCTGTCTCGGCGCGCGTTTTGTTCCCCCCGTCGGCTTTTAAGCCTCATTCATCACCCCCCCCCCCATTCCTCGCCTCGCTCCTGTCTGCAGACTCGCTCATCCTTTCTCTCATTTTCTAGGAATATCCCTCGTTCTTACATGCCCTGTTGGTGTTGCGTTCATCAGCAGGCTGAGGAGTGGGTGCAGGAGAACTCCCTGCATAGACACAAACACACACACACACACACACACACACACATGTTCTTCCCACAATCCCCTCGGCTTCTCCGCCTAACCGACCGACGCAGAGTTTCCTGGCCCCGGTTCAGGAAATTGCCACTCCAAAGAAGGAGGAGGAAAAGGAGGAGGATGGAAACTTAGAGATGGCTGCTTTGCCTTGGATACGATAATAAAACACACACAAACACACTCACACTCACACACACACACACTAACTCACCCAGCCGGAGAGTGAAAAGCACACGCTGCCTGCTTTTGTACTCAGGCGAACCGTCTGGTGACTCTGTTATCAGGACAAAGTGTGGGAAAACTTCTTCAACATTTCAGCGCTGCAATCTCATTTCTTGATGCTCCTCCATTTATCAACATGATTCGCTTTTTTTTTTTTGTTTTAAAGAGAATGTTCTGTTAAAACAGAACGTATTTATGGAGGTGGAGCAGAGTCTCCGACCTGACGTCACCATGTTTAAGCATTTATAATAATCAGTCTGAAATCCTACAGTGAGGAAAAGCTCAAAATAAAACCTTCCTCCTTTTCTGTTCTGGTAGTATTTTCCCCTCGTTCACACATCCCTCTCACTCTCACCTGTCTCTCACGTCATTTTCCTTTCCTGCCTCTCTTTATTCCCGGGCCCTACTGTCTCACTCTCTCTCTCTCTAACCTCTCACGATCCCGCGGCCCTCGGCAGTAAAAAAGGAGGCTTGCAATTTTCCTCTCCGGTATTCCTGAGTTCTGGTGACTCAGTCTTGCCTCTGAATAACAAAGTTCCCTTCTTCCTTTCTGTAGAGGCGGCCGGTGTATGTGTGTGTATGTGTGTGTTTCCTCAGTGCGTGCACCAGCTAACCCCAGATCACGCCAACAAAGGCAGAACCACAAACGCCAGTGTGTGTCTTTACTTTATACTCAAACTACACACCACTGCAAAGTGGTGTGTAGATTTGGGATTCTTTATCTGCCCATTGGTGTTATGTGTATATCAAAAACAGGACCTAATTAGACAGACATTAGAAGTCTAGAGTTCTACCAGAGCGATTTAATAAATATAAATTCAACAAAAAAGCCAAAATGTCTGGAAAATGTATTATTAATTTTATTTGTTGCCACATTGAGGCCCTCAGAAGTAAGATTGTGTATTTAATTTGCTGCTAAAAGAGCCTAAAAAGCCCATTCCCCTGCTTCAGAGTGGGTCTGGACTCCGTTTCAGTTCACCAAATATAAGCTAAGCTAAAGAAGCTAGCGCTAAGCTAAAGGAGCTAGCGTGATACCGGAGGTCAGCTGACTACGTTTCAGGGGGCTGAGAAATAATCTTCCAATACTACCAGTTGAATATCAAATAGTGTTTCCCCTTGAAAAGAACATCCCTAGTGAGAAATAATAGAATTATAAAAGATTACATCACTCAGAATGACCTTTTCTTTTTTCTTTTAAAAGGCTGGAGTCAGTTTAAAGACCAAACTGGGCTTTACGAGATGTTGAAACACAAAATAACTTTTAACACGGCTACTGGAAGCGTCCGACAACAGAGCGCTAAGTAGCTTCCATTTTTCTCATCTCTGGTCCTTTTTTTTTTTTGGAGCCAGATGTGCTGCAGATGATGAAAATCACAGGGATCACACACATGCAGACGGCAACAGAGCAGCCAAGTCAAAACTGGAGGGAAAAAAACGCACAAATCGACACACACACACACACACACACACAAAAAAGGTTTGCTCAAAGGCTCACGCACGGACGTAGTGACCCAATCGCTGTAAAACCACGACGCGCTGAGCCAGAATACTCGGAGGATTACGTACGTCCTGCCAGTGCCACGAAAAAAAAGGCCTCCAGCTCCTCTTTTCTGTCAGCACCGGTGTCTCCCCTTCTTCGCTCCACTCGTAGCCTCCTGGCAGCAGGTTGCCGCGGCAAAACTAAGTCGCCACGGCAACGCTCGCAAGAGGGTTACATAACGTAACTGTGGGTTTCGGAGGCACAATGGGTTCCGATGCTGTACCGGGCTCTGGGACAACATGGCCGCCTCATGCCAGACGGATGAGTCACGGTCCAAAAATAAGACATGAGAGGGAAAAGAGACGCTCCACAGAGAGCTAATGACAAGCTGTTTCATGGTTTAGGATTAAAACGCCGTGTTCTCCACGGAGTTTAATCACAGAGGAATAAAAAGGCGTGGCACATAATCGGGAATAGTTGTACTGGAGAACAGAAATCTCCATTTCTGGTTCCCCGGATCTGATTGGCTGTCAGTCATAACGTAAAATCAGGACGTAAAGTGTTCCATCGCTCCTTTTTGAGTCGTGTGGAAGCAGGTTAAGTGTGAAAGCATAAGAATCAGACGCGTCTTTGATAAGTCTAAGTCTCTCCAGGACTTCTGCTCTTGAAGGGTCTTCCCACTCTGCAGTGGTTAGTGACAACTGATCCCACCCGGGGGGGCGAAGGTTCGCATGTGCTGTCCGAAGAGCTACTTTAGAACAAGTTGCTAAAAAAAAGAAGTAAATGCCAGTTCTGATGTCACGAGACTCAGTGCCTCCCAGTCGTCTGACAGGAAACGGCGGCTCCACACAATATTAGCCAGGTGGGTCTTAATGTTATGGCTGATCTGTGTATGAATACAGGGACTTAACCCACTCTCACATAAATCTAAAACAAACAGACAATGAATGAAGCAGAAGTCAGCCAAATCATTGCTGAATGTCACACCATCACCATCATCATCATCATCATCATCATATTTGGAATTTGTGCTAAATTAGTTTTCAGTGCAATGAAAAAATAACTCTAAGTTTATTTTATTCTTCTTTTTATTCATGATGTCTTATTCTTTATCTGGGCTCATATTTAGTGCTGATTTATGTTATTAGGTATCGTGGATTATATTTATATATATATATATTTTTTTTTTTTTAAAGTTATATAAATAAACTTTGATTGGACTTTCCTACTCCAACAAAGAAAAATGAGGATCGCCTTAAAGACGCTTCATCTTCATCGACTCCCTTTCATTTTATGAGTAATCGGACAAAAGGAAGGTCAGATTTAGGAAAGGAGGTTTTGGAGTCAGTAAAAACACACGAGGAAGGACAGAAGGCCCCGAGAGAATCCCCCGAGGGTTTTTTTTTTCCTTCCAAGCGTCTGGCAGGGAAACCCTGTCATTCCATGGAATTCCTTCCGATGCCTCTCACCACACACAGGCGCACACATGTTGACGAACACGTATAGGCGTGAACATACCCACACATATACACTCTGGCACACGCACACACACACACACACATGAGAGGGGAAACCCGCGGAGGCGGCGGTTTTCGTGAGCGCTAGCGTCGCTGGAGGGTCTTCTCCCAGGTGATGACGCCCCTGAGGCCATGGGGTGACCTTCCAGGAGGGAGGGCGAGCTCCACGTTTAGGAAGACATTCTGTTTTTGCTGGACGCAAAGTGGGAGCAGGGATTTCCCTCGGCCTGTTAGCGGGACGCCGACATACTGATGGGGCTTCACTCTGTGTGTGTGTGTGTGTGTGTGTGTGTGTGTGTTCCTTGAATCCATTCACACACCCTCGTCTCTTGCCTCACATTGTATGCTGTAAGAGCGAGGAAATGACGGCATGTTTTGGAGTCCTGCATGTGAAAACGATACCCCAGAGAGTTTCTCTGGTTTCCCAAATAGACCTCAGCTGGCTGCTTCCGCAGATTGTCACCACACGGCCTGGGGGGGTGGGGGGTGTGGGGGTCTAGAGTAGAGACTCTTGGCAGGGTCTCCTGTAAAGGATTCTCTTCAACTTAATCAGGAGGGAAAATATCAACACGCTCTGAGGGGAAACGATCCCAGAGGGCGAAACTTACACTGTGTTTTTTTTTTTCTTCCTTTGCGCTGATATGGGAAGAATCTGTGTGACGGCGAGCAAAACAGTCGCCGAAGACGCCGGTGCCAGAAAAATGTGAGGTCGAAGGCAGGGTTTCCTCCGATATGTCGAAAGCATTCGGTAGATTAAATCAGATTTTTTTTTATCTCGGTGACCATCAGGTGTAAACGCACGCTACGAATGAAGAAAAACGTCTTCATCGATTTCGCAACACACAAAAGCTACGACACAAGAGCAACGTTAAGAAAAACGATCTTCAAAAAAAACACCAGACAACAGCAGCGTTTACGAAGGACGTTTAAGAGTGATGCATCCCCGGACGAGCTTTTTTAAAGCTTCATTTATCCAATAAAACAGATATTCTGATTAGCCGTGGTAGCTTAGCTTAACTAGCGGGTCACCAGGTCATGTGACTTAAAATAAAACGTTAATCAACATTGTGAAAACTTTAAGTAATCTTGTAATAATGACACTAACATGCACAGAACCCAAACAAGGCGTATTAGACTTACTGAAGAAAACTCTTCACCACCGCTGATGTGGGTTGTCGCCATGGCAACGGGAACACAACGGTCAGAACGTCACACATTAGAGCTACAAAAATACCCGTTTAAGCGTTTCCTGATCAAATTTTACTGCAGCTTTTGGGTTCTAATCACATCGAAGCATCTTTGTCAGCAATAAAAAACAGAATCTGTCCATGGAACCTCGGTGCTGAAATAAAAAAATGCTTTTTAGCTTTGGGTTCAATACCTGCTCATACTTGACCTTCCTCATTTTTAGTTTCCCTTTTCATCCGGAGTCAAAAAGATTCAAACGAAACGCATGAAATCATAAAGATATGGAGTTCCGGCGAAAGTTGAGACAGAAAGATTCTCGTCGCAGTACGGCCACGATTACTGCTCACGCATGCTTCATCATCTTCGTCATCATCCTTCAACATCCCACCCTCACACTGTTATCCTCACCTTTCACACGTGCTTGGTCTCAGTTACCTGCTTCAAGGCATGGGGGCATCAACTGATAACAGCTGCAACCGTTCAGGTAGCCTGATCCATCCTAATACTGTCACACCTGCACCTGCTTATCCTCATCATCACCTCATCTTCATCAGCTGATGTCTCTAAGTACGAACCTTTCCATTGATCTAGTTCTTCCCTTCTGCTGTTTCGTGTGTGTGTGCGTGTGTGTGTTACTGTGAGTTTGTGTGTTTGTGTGACTGTGTGTGTGTGTGTATAGCAGCATTGGATGGGGGGGCCTGCATGCAGTCAAGTTCCCCCCCTCCTTCTCTCTCTGTCTCTCTCTCTGTCACTCTGTCTTCTCTCTCTCTCTCTCTCTGACTCTCTCTGTCTCTCTCTCTCTCTCTCTTCCCCTCTCTCTCTCTCTGTCTCTGTCTCTCTTCATTGGCTTCAGGCCAATATTGGTCTTGGTTCCAAATGAATTCACTTAGTGGGTCAATCCTGTTCTGCTCATGATCAAAGCGGGTCTTGCCGTCCCAAGATGACCAGCTTGTTTACCAGAAGCCGACGGTTCCTGCGCGGCTAACGATCAAACTTCTGGAGTTAATTAAGAGGTTTCCATTTCTGGGTTATGTCTTCTATTCTCAGATCTATTCTCAGCGCTGGGTTTAGGAAATGAAAAGCTTCGCCTTCGTGCTGACACGATATATGTGTGTGTTTAATCTGGTGGGAGATGTATCCAAATAAACGGCTCTGCTGTTAAACAGCCGCTGTGATTGAGTCAGAACGTTAATACAAACAAGATGCAAACTCTTTACTTTTCTGGTGACAGAAATTTGTGTTGCTTCTCGTTTAACTTTAATTAGGATGAATCTTTTACTTTCACAGCTTTAACACCTTGTACCATCAAATGTGATACGGACATAGACTTTAGCAGGAGAAAGAACGGGAAGCATTGTGGGAAAGGTAGGTTGTATATTTTCAACACTAGGGGGAGCTTTATCTTTCAAAAGATTGCAGGCCATTATTTCTCAACCGTTGGTCCGATTTAATCCAAATTTGGTGCATATATCACCACAACTAACACTAGACTAATAGTTAATTTTTTACCCACTAGGGGGGCTTTTGTGGAGAAAACTACAGCTTTTCGGACGTGATTTCAGTTCAACCAGAGGGATTTCTTGTACAATGCAGAGGATTGGGGTCTTTTCAGGACCTCCACCGGATGTGATGTCATCACACTGCAGGTATTGAGCCCTTAGACTCTAAAAAATACTTTTGCATGAATGAGCACCTGCTAATTTTTGAAACTTTAAGTTTCACATTTTGTGCGTGAAGCTTTTTTTCACCTTTTCTGAGGATTTTTTTTTTTTTACTTTATTCGTTAACCTGCATCTGTAGAACGCCACATAAGCAAGATAAATGCAAATTAGTGACAAAAGCAGATAAACAACAAACATATGCTTGACTTAATCTTCACAATTAATGTCTTTTATTGTTTTTTTTTATATAAAATATGATCAGTTTACTGTTAAATGATTCAAAAAGAGGAATAAATCTGAAAAATCTACATTTGAGTCGGTTACTTTCTGTAAAAAATGTCGGATTGCTTACGGGAAGTTCTCCAAACTTGGTTTCATTAGAACGCTTTTCTAATCCAGTAATTCAACCTGGAGTTGTAAAAAGGCGAGTGTTCAGCGATGTTTGGTCGAGCGTGTTTAATCGCACTTGTTGACTTCTTTCTTCCTCACGGAATCTTGTTTTATGTGTCACCTGGTGTTTTGGAGAAAAGAGTGTTTTTTTGTATAAGTGCATGGATGAACTGATTTTTTGCACTTTCTTGACTCGGTAGAGGCGAAACCGAACCGGGGAGCTGCAAAAACACAAACAAAAGTTCACTGATCAGCCATAACAGTATAACCACTACATGTGCTATCATTCCAGACGAGATCTACTGTAACAGGAGTTGTTTTAAGAGGCCGGTTCTGATGGTGACTGAACCCAAAATACATCACAGAGCTTTTCTGGCTACATAAATGAATCTTAAAGCCAGCTGCTTAACACAAATGGAAACTGAGTAAATGGCAAAATTGGCTCCACAACATTTAAAATAATACAGTATAATGAAAAGAATAATAACATTTCCTTCCAGTAATCATTCCTTAATGAGCTTCTATGACATATCATGACACTATAATACATGTTTAAAGACTCTCCTGTAGGTTAAACGGTGGCGGTGCTGGCGGTGGTGCAGATGTCAGACAGAGTGATCCTTCCTTGTTAGAAGATCAAGACGGGGAATTAAAGCGGATGAAAGTATGAGCAGCTGAAACAGCAGCGTCCAGATGAAATCATGGAAGATACATTTACCAGCATCAGGGTTCATCTGGAGAACATACACACACTCACTCTCAGTGTTGGAGCATTTACACCCTCTGGCTTTCATACACTCCCTCTCTTTGCAGTCTGAGCAGCAGAGTTGGAGGCATGTGCGGCCTCAGCGACCGCAGGAAGAGCTACGAGCTTTAATTCCTTCCATGGTTCCATGGTGCTGCTCATTGTGAGCAGATAGGATTTATGACAGCGAGAGGGGACGGGGTGTATTCTGCTGAAGCCACACAGAAACACTGAAGCTCCTGTTTATGTGTCTCTCTTAGAAGGGAGATGGCAGGTGCTTCACACTGGAGCCAATAACCATTCCTTCCATCACACACACACATACACACATACACAAATGCACACGCACACACAAGCATATGTTTGGGAAAAACAGTGACTATCGGTTGTAAATTAAAGCACCTCCTGATTTGTTGATAAGTAGAAATAGATCTGCTAAATAATTTAACTTTCTCCTCTCTTTGCAGGAAATCTTTGATTTTCGTCTTTGCAAACAAATGAGAGACATCAATAATGTTTTAGGGGAAATATCGAAAAAGAAAATCGCCAGATTATGTATGCACCAGGTCTGATAGTGTACTACCATGTGGTACATTGTATTTGTGGTACACAGAGAACATGTGGTACACAGAAAACATTGAACAATGCTGCAGTATTGGACTTAATGCAAATGAAGAGCAGAATGCTTTACTTACTATTTTTCACATCTTAAGTAGGGGTATGTCCTCGAGAAGCCCCCTAACAGCAATCCCCCTGATTGAACTCCTCAAATTAAATGTGAAAAGATGTCAGAAAAATGGTGTTTTTCAATGAGTGAGTAAAATGTGAAATATGTGAGTAAAATGTAATATATATACAAGATAGATCTTCTTGAGACGATTGATAATCACTAAATTTGGACTAAATCGGATTAACGACTAGGAAGTTATGTCCCCAAAACAGTGTTTTGCCCCCTAGGGAGCAAAATGTGAACTATTAGAGTAAAACATGAGAAAAAAATGTAGATTTCCCCATTCGATTCATATGAACCGAAGTTGGACTAAATCAGATTAACCTTTAATTTATTATGACCTGAAAACTTTTGAAAAATAAAGCTCAATACAACTGACCTTTCCCAAAATCAAACCGGTCCTTCCTTGCACTGAGGTCGAAGTGGCTAAAATTTTTGAAGATGATTAGATAGTTTTTGTGCTATCAGGTTAACCTGGACGCGACAATAACGATTCCATGATATCCACAACTTTTCGGAGACATAACTGATTTTATACATTTTTGTTTTAATGTAACCGTCATTGTTTGGGCCGCCATTATGACACGCTTGAAAAGTCTCTTAACCCCTCCCCTGGGTAGCCAAGATGTCGACCATTTATGATGAGACGTCTCGGGCATTCCACACTCCATTTCTGAGTCTGCCGTCCGGATACTCCTAGTACACAACATTTTCACATACTTGTTGGCCTGAACACACCTGTGTACTCATCCTGACTGACTGGAATAAGTACGGCGGCGATGTGATTCGAGACACAGCATTGGTATCAATCCATCTACTGCTGACGATGCAGAATGTAGAATCCAAATTCCAGGCTTGAAGAGGCCTGCACAAACACTGTCAAGAGTATCGAGTATAATCTCCGGCTCCAGGTAACAAGTAAACAACACGGTGTGCAGAATGTCTGACTTTCTCACTCAGACATTTTTTTTTGTATAAAAACCTCCTGTAATGTATTAGAAGGTCCGTAACAGCTGAATCTTATCATCTCCACAGCTGGCCACCTTCACCTAGAGATATGTTACCAAGTGATCTCCCCAGACCGTCCCAGAACCCAGACACGAAATGTCCAGTACCACCTGGAGACGGGGTGGGAGGAAGGAGGTATGGCACACATGGGAGCTTGAGAACATCTGGGCGATAGCTCTTATTAAATATCAGAAGGATTACCCTGGAATGATTCCGTCATCAGCGCGTATTTCTGATTCCAGCGTGTTTTATAAGGAAAAAATGTTTTTTATCTCGTGCACAAAAGATAAATTCAGCATTGCAAAGGCAGGCCTGGTCTTTGAAAACCACTAGTGTAGCTTCTCCCCGTTGTCTTTCAGTACGCGCACTCAACGTTTCCTGCTGATGACGATCCCATATCTACGAGCTAAATCTCTGAGAATACGATTCTGTACCCTACTTTTTTTTTCTGTTAATGGCGTGAGCACATGCACAGGTTTCTGTTTTTTTACTTAGTGTATTTGAAGTGCGAAAGTGATGTCGGTCGGCATTGTGTATGTGTTCTGACTCGATGAAATTGACGTAAGCTCCGTCCTCCTCGCGGTGTGTTTCTCGAACCATGATATCTCGATGTGAATATCAGCCCATTATATATGTCATATATGTTTTACTGTATGCTTTGTCCATCGGGCGTGGCCTATGGATGTACAAGAAATGATCTTGTCCGTTCAAGATTTTTTTTTTTCCCACAAGGGGACATCAGGGGCTCCGTCGTATCGCACCCACAGGAAGAGAAACTTATTTTTAGGAACAATATCCAATGTCGATGAAACTAGCTAGAACCAGCTCCACACAAAAGGTGGAACTTCTACGTACGACCTTCTACCTACGCGCTTATTGTCCCACCGTGGGTGTGCATGTGTGATTTTCACCGCCGTGGGGCCGCGCTCGCACGCCTCACTGGCTTTAATCGTGCCCGATCCTGGAGGGAGACCCCCACTTTGACCCAAATTAGTCCATGACATTGTGGAAAGTGTGTTGGTTTGCTCAATAGACTCCTGTTTTCAGGGACAGCGGGGGGTTGTAACGGGCCTCAGAGAGCTGTCTGTCCGTCTGGAGGGGAAACACATGATCCAGTCAGCGCAGCGGTCTGCCCTTGTCCCCCTAACGCTGATCCGGGCTCAAGATCAACATTTGAAGCAATTTGTCAAGTTGAGTGAGATCTATTTAGAAGGAGGAAAATTCCCTGCAAAGTGATTTGGCAATCAAGGACATGTGCAAACATATTAAGGAAAGATTTTTTGATTTCTTTTTTCCCCCTTGGGTTGTATTTGTTAAGTTTTGGTCTCTATACTTTTACTCACTTCTAACTCTAATCCTAACACTTAGCTTTGTCAACGAGGGTCCAGCTGAACCGGATGAACTTATGTATGTTAACTATACGTATGTCGAAGCAAGAGTACGGGGATCATCCACGCAAGGTCCATTAAAATCATCCATTACAAAGTGGAGCTGCGTGACAGCATAAAGACAATTAAATACAGAGTTGTTCAAACATTTACTGAGCATGCGAGATACGTTTAAAGGGCTGTACATTAAAAGATGTAAACTGGGGGCCATGTTTGAAGCCTGAGTTCCTTTCCTTCAAGCGTAATGTTGAAAATGCAGTTGTATATCATAGTATTCGTAAAATACCCTTGTAATATTTTATTAGAACTGATTACAAAATGCTGAGACTATGAAAAACAAGCTTCAAGTAATAAAAAAAAAACCAAGTTTTTCCTTTAATTACCATCTACGATTATAAAGGAAGCAGAATGTAAGAATGATGAGTAACTCTAGACGCTTTTTTATCGACGGTGGTGGCGGCTGATGACTCTGTTGACACTGATGATTGATGAAGTTGACTTAACCTGTTTCTAAAATGACCCAGGGGCATCATGTATATGCTAAAGGATAAGGGGCCGAGGATGGAGCCCTGGGGGCCACCGAGGAAGGGGCATTAACCATGGCTGTTGAGAAAGTCCTATTCGATATGTAGGATTTTTTGGGGGGGGGGGCACATTAAAGATGTGAGAATTTTACAACTTTATACAACAACAAAGAACACAAATCAATCTTTAAGTGTGAGGAGATGAAAGGGTTAAAAAAAAAAGAACCCAGAGGGCATCGATTTTTGAAGGCGAACTTGGCGATGTACTGTTGGCACTTGGATTTATTTTAATTAAGAGAGTGCGTCGGGCCTTGGGGCGGGTACGTACTCCACTGAGGTTTCTGTTGTCTGTCTATTCTCGACGCCTTGAGGACGTTACGCAACATAGAAAATCTTTATAGAACAGACAAGCTCAGTTCTGCCCATCAAGCCCGAATGTGTGCCTGAAGATGACTTAACTCGCGAGGAACGAGAGACACCCACCCACCCTCATAACGCTGTCAGGGAGATCAAAGCCGACCTATTCTCTAGTCCCACAGATTTGGCCTCGCTTAAACGTGCTGACACCAGCATTTCTTTTGTGTTTCTGAGGTATAGAAATCAAGGAGGCACTGAAATTAACGGTGTCGGTGTCTTTGCCGCCATACAGGATTTATTCAAAGTATAAATATGGGTTTTGGGTTTCATTCATTCAGATCAGTTGAGACCTTCAACATGACTAATCTGTCTCCAAGGAAAACTGGCTGTATAGGATTATTAGAAACCTTTTTCCCCCACTTTAATGCTAGATGTCGGCCCCCTAGTGGCCATGATCGTTATTGAAGGAGCAAATGAGAATCTGTTGAAATATTATAAACAGTAACAAATTCCAAACAACTGACAAGCCCGCTCTCATGTCGGGGCAATGAGACCGCCCACTGGGATTCAAGATGTGATTACAGGGTAGAACAGTTTCCGTCACGGGTTGAATGAGATAAGAACGTTATCAGTTTTCCAATAGTGTTTGTTTTTGTTTCCAAATAGGCGAAAGAGTCGAATAAACGTATCGTCTCAGGATGTTTTGGATTGTTTGACACCGAATGAAACATTCCTGCAGCTATATATCAAAGGCAGCAAAAAACAAGGCTGTCCGTGGAAATATTCCCCCCTTCACTCTGGAGGAGTGTGGCTTTTGGCACTGACCGGCCGCTCGGAGGGTGGGTGTGGTCAGGGGTCAAAGGTCAGTAGATGAGCGCAGGGGCAAACTGACACCAAAGTCTTCGCTCATCACTCATGGAATTTGTGAGAGAGTGAGGAATGATGGAAGAATGTTTGTCTTCCATCTTTATCTCCCCAGGTTTTATCCTGTGTATGTGAAAAAGATTTAAATAGAATTTAACAAAAAATAATGGACACACACACACACACACACACACACGATCTAAATGCATTCATTATAAGAAATGGTTTCTAACCTTTTTTGCACCAACCATAAATATGTGTGACGGGTTAATAAAAAAGAAAAATAGGAAGAGAAGAAGTAAAAAAATACAAAATACATAAAATACGTAAAAGTTACTCAATACTTAAATCTCCTGTGTGAAAATGTAACTATCTTACATCTCAAATTCATTAATATCTGGTTTCAACTGGACTAGAAGTACCCAAACCCGATTCCTCCCGGCACCGTTCAATGACATTATCACTGAACTAGAGGGATAACGTTTCCTTATAAGGTATCACCAATAGAACAATATGCCCAAATCAGAAGAAAGCCCCAAAGAGATAAGGACGCATTAATCTTGGAAGAGCTATTTTTAGTTTCTTTCAGTGAGTGAGAATAAAGATCCCCAGAATTCCCCTCAGAACTCAGCAGACTCATTCAGGAAGTCGTAAAGGTTCTAAGAAAACTTTCAGGAACCGCCGGACCTCTTTCATCTCATGAAAAGGTCCACTCTTCGTCTATATTTGTCACAACACACCTTGATGACCCCAAGAGCTTTCCGGTAGAAAATTCTATGAACCGATGAATCAAAAGAACAGATTACAAGACTGAGGTCCGGTTATATCTGGTTTAAACTAAACACAGTACTCCACAAAATGAACCTTGTACCTGAAGCTGGGAGGTGGCGGTGTGACGTTATGGGGATGCTTTGCATTTCAGAACACAGCCCGGTTTGGATCGGACAGTGAACTTTGACCTTCAGGTTAACACCGGATGAAATTCGGTGAAGGTTGTTGTTAGATCTAAGCTAAGCGGCAAGAGCCTGAAAGTAGCCGCCATTAGGAGACGGGGAAAGCCTTTTTGGGATGATGTAAGGAAAGAGATCCTGGTGAGAGATAAACGGAATATAAACTTCACACTACACACGTTTGGACACACACTCTACACACAACACAGATTAAGCAGTTTAGCTTTGGACCAGAGGGAGCAGCTCACTGACGATGAGGCCTACGAGGACGTTTATTCAGAAAACATGACGCCGTATGTGTGTTTGTGTAGTGTGTTCCTGCGTTTGTTCAAATGAAGAGTGTGTGCGAAGTCACTCACAATAGCCTAGTTTGTTTTAGTCCAACCAGAGATTGAGTGTAAACCCTCTGGACTGCTTTCACACATTTTTACTACAGTTTCCATTTGAGGTGTTTGCTCCCCTGTCGGGGCGGCGTTGGTGCGGTTGCTAGGAAGCCAGAGTAGCGCCCAGTCTTCCAAACACAGGCAAAAGCCGACTGTCAGAAGTAGAAGAGCAGGAGCTTCTGAGACGGGAACAGAGTGAGCCCTCTTCACATCCTATCTTTGTTTTTAACACTTCTTCAAAAGCATTAATGATGTCATCACGGCAGAACGCTCTTCGTCCTCTGTCCTGGAAGCTGCAGTCCTCGGACATGGATCTGTTCTCTACCCCACACGCCAAAATGCAAACCTTTGGAGATAGAGCCTTCAGAGTGGAAGCCCCCACCATCTGGAACTCTCTCCCCCCCTGCATTCTGCAATAATTCATCTCTTGACATTTTCAAAAAAATACCTCAAATACCTCAAACACCATCTTTTTACCGAGGTGTATATTCTCAGCTACCTCTGTCATCTATCCCTTTATTATTATTATTACTTTAACTATAGTTATTATTATTATTATTATTTTACTGAGCAGCCAGAAGAGTAGGATTATATTTTTCTCCAGATGATCACATAAAAACAGACACAGAATTAGATGGAATACTACATTCCTCCATTTTGGAATAACACGATCTTTGTAATTCGTTCGCAAAACATGTTTGTTAAAAAGAGGCAATTGAAGTTAATCAGCAAATGATATTACAAAAATACATTTGTTTTATCTCCTTCAACAAAATCTATGAATGGAAATACGTTTATGCTTCAGCATACCCACAGACCTACAGGCCAGGAAAGGTGAAAGGCAGTCTGTGTGAAGTGGAGAGCAGAGGAGGGCAGACTTCCTATCCTCCTCTGGAGGCGGGATTTACTATCCTTCAAAATAAGAGCACACAACATAAACCGTAACAATGCTTGACAGGAAAATAACAATAAATCTCTTTGTAAATTTGATGAGGCCAAAACTATAAAAAATGAAATACATGTGTTTGTCAGATTAAAGATTTTTAAGCATTTGTTGTAAAAACATGTACTTGATCATAAATATAATGTGCCTAATGTGGAAAGCTTTACTTTCAGAGTTATTAAATAAAAAATCCTCCTGCAGGGACCCCCTTTATCTTCATCTTCCTCCTCTCTCTGTACGCCTCTGTGAAAAGGTATCAGACAGGCTCACAGGGAGAAAAAAAACAAACATAAGTGAGTATAAAAAATGAACCAGCAGTCAATTCTTATGACCATACAAGGCAGCCTCGCATTCCTGCGATGACAGGCTCTTAAACTGTGTTCCTGCTGCCTGCCAGAACGTTTGGGAGGAATTCTTATCTAGCCAGAGTACAAGAGGCAGCTTTTCTTTTACTACATGGAAGGAAATATATGGGAGTCTGATGAGAGAAGAGGAAAGGAGCGACATGTGAATGTGAAAGGTTAATGAGAGCAAAGGCGGCTGGAGAGAATATGAGGTGTAGAAGATGTTCGGGGAGTGGTGGGTCTGGAATGAGACGTTTCCTCTCAGAGTTCCAAAGAACTGGGCTCAAAGGGGGGGGGGCAAGGATGGAGCCCTGTGGGACACCACAGGTCAAAGTGGCATTAAACATGTCTTTAGTGAAAGTCCAATAGTTTTTCTAGAAACATGTTTTAAGCAAAGCCCGAGCAAAAATAACTAAAGTTGACTATTTTCCACTAAATACAATTATTTTTAAAGTCTGATTCTTTGGTATGTTTGTTTGAAAACACGCTTGACCGCACAATTTCTCCTTTTATGTGAAATTCATAGTGTGGAAGATATTAAATTACTTAATGTCCCAAAGAAAAAATAAATCTTTTTTTTTGAGATCACATGGAAAGTCACTGTGAACGGGTCAAATATGTGATGCCCTAGAACCATTGATTCTAAAACAGGGGGTACCCATCCATATCCTGCAGGGGGTATGTGAGTTTTATTCTGTGATCTATTCTGCATTACTATTTTAAATGGTGTAAACTGACATCACGCCGACTGTGACTGGGAAGTTCAGATAACAAACTAAACCTATGATGTCGTCCCCGACAGCAATGGTCAGTAATATACAACCCAACTATCCAAAAAAATCACTCCAGTACTTCCTCGCAGTAAAGTCTATGTGTGTATAAAATTAGAGAATGATCCATGAAACAGTTTTTTCTGATAAGACGACTTATCACCGAGCTGCTTTGGGGATCCACGTATCATATGGTAGGTGGTCTTAATGTTATGGCCGATCACTCTTATCTATTTATACATATACGTATGGAAATACTTGTTTAACTGTGGGAGTTTGAGTTTGGATTGCGTCAAAAGTTCTGACGACCTTTCCACCGGTTCTGAACTGATTAACGGTGTTTAAACTGGGGCGACGGCGAGACTGATTGAGTATTTATAGAGTCTTGATTAGACCCCACAAATTGGGACGCCATCCAAATCCAACCTACGCCTCCCCGATAAAAAGCACCTCTTATAAATCGGATTGCTTTTTTCGACACAGCTGACTAAACAAAATCTAATTTTTAATGTGGAAAGATGAAAAATATCAGAGGGTCAGTAGGTTAATCCATGGCACACACACACACACACACACGTACACACACACACACACACACACACACACACACAGTTCCATATCATGAGTGGAGAACCTCTCCGCCGTGAATGAACGATTTTCCACAGCTCTGTTTTGCTCCGCCTGGCACACCGGTGGAATCCCCTCATTAAATGCAGAAACGAAACACACAGATCCGTCATGATCATACGCTGAAACACACACACACACACACACACACACGCGTGAATCTACCGGTGTGTGGAGCTGACATGCGATCCGCACTCCTACGCCGCCGCGTTTGCTAAAACATGCGCATCCATTCAAGCAAAAATATTTATACTGCCGGCATTTTACCTGACAAGTCAGCAAAGAACAGGACGAGAGAAAAGAAGCAGGATTCTGAGTCTGAGCGGAGGAGAGACTGAATAAGTAGATCAGTTCCACCAAAACAAGCTGAAAGTAAAAATGCAAAAGTTTCTGAGTGAATGTTTGCGACTGTTAAACTGAAGACCTGATGAAGACTGTCCTGCAGGGCAAAGGTCACGCATCAGTCTTCAGGTGTGGTAATGAGCCAGATTGATCGCAGGTGAGTTGAGAGAGAGCCGTTAGACGCGACACACGGCCGGGTCCGAACAAAAAGGTACGCAAAGATACGATAAAGTGAGGTGCGATCTGGAAAGATTCGGTACGAAGGGGTTTAATGATTTAATACCTTCAGATAAGAAAAGACGAGATAGGATTAGATCCCATAAGATAAGATATGATAAGATTTAATAAGATTAAAAAGATATTATATGATACAATAAGATAAGATAAGATAAAATAAGTTTTGGTAAGATTAGATAGGATATAATAAGATAAGATAAGATATGATAAGGTAAGGTACAATAAGATAAATAAATAAAGATAAATAAAAGATAAGATAAGACTGAATATGATTAAATAAGATATTATATGCTACTATAAGATAAGATAAGGCAAGATATGATACGATAAGGTGAGATAGGATGAATTATGATAGGTAAAGTAAGATAAGATTAAATAAAATACGCTTAGATGTGATATAATGAAATAAGATATAGTACAATGATGCTACAATGATACGGATGACCTCGTTCACAGTTACCTATTTATATTAAGTATAAGGAGATAAAACATGGCAAGAAAAGTTTTGATATTGTAAGACATGATGAGTTAAGTTAAGGTACGATAAGATATGTTGAGATAAGATAAGATATGATAAGATAAGATAAGATAAGATATGATAAGATGAGATAAGGTAAGATACGTTTAATGAAGATGAGAAAAGATAAGGTAATATTAAATAAGATAAGATAAGATAGGATATAGTAGTGTAGTATAGAATATTGATTTTAGCAGCATAAAGATGATGACAGTAATACATTAAAGGAGTGTGTTTGTCATCTTGTGGACTTCTTCTCTGCCCATTATGTCGCTCTGACTTGCTAACATTTGTTCTTTCACGATCACATGAGCGGCACACAACTTCCAATCCAAACCAAAAAAAAGTAGTTACAACCTCGTGACAAGATTGAAATCACATTGTGGACTGAAGAAGGACGCACGACTATTGGATTGGAAGTTGCAAAGTCGGTGACCGCAACATCCTGGGATCTTCAGCCATGACCAGATTTCATCGGCCGACGAGCTCGTTGACCAAGTTGCTGGTGGAGAATCAATAACAGAGAAGAAGAAAGTTTTTATTTTCTGACAATTTCTGTGAACACATGGTGCGTTTGGATGGTTATCAAAGGAATCCAGTTTATTTTAGGAATCCAAATGAATAAAAAGAAAAAAAATTGACACATTCCAAGTTAAAAAGAAAGATCCGAAAAAAAAAACTTGTTTCATTGTAGTGGGCGTCTATAGGAAGTAAAGATCCGAGATAAGGTGACGCCATGGCAACGTACACACACACACACACACACACACACATACACGCACACACTGGTAGAAGAGCTGCTACAAAAAAACATTCTGCCTGAGATAAATTGGACCTTGATTGAGATAGAATCTGATGCGTTTATCAAAAACGGAAACTCCTTGGTCGAAATGAAGTGAAGCGTAACAAACATGACAAACGGCGGATGAATTTAATCTTAAATCAGTTAATACAGTTTATGAGACTCCTCATCTATGGTGGTAATTAAGAAAAACTAACAGTAAATGACCTCATTGATGAGAGGAAAAACGGTCAAAAAAAATCACTTGACTTTGACTTTTATAAAAACAAATAATAATAATAATCATGAAAAAAATAATTTTCCATTTTCCTCTTTTTTAGGTTCCATAGATGAATCTCCAAACCACATGAATACTAATTATAATGGAATGATTAAACTGTGGAGGTACAAAATCCCACTTTAAAACATCCAGAGTATCACATCTTTTCATACCGTGACCTTGGAGGGAGGTCAATGTCAGCGGCGGCTCTTTCCAGCCGACGGCAGCGAGAAGAGGAAGAGTGTCGCTGACAATCGCAGGAAAGGGAAACTTATGATGAGAGTTCTGGCTGTAGCCACGACTTCAGCAGTCAGGACAGGGTGGAAGAGGACTTTACACAAAAAAGAGCAGATTTTATTCTTGTTAACCTAAAGCATTTTCAATAAAATAGGAATTCATTGATTTTTTTTTTTCAATGGTAAGTTAAGATAGCTAAGAGCCCATGCTAAGTTAAGATAGTTTTGAACCCGTGCTAAGTTAGGATAGCTAAGAGCCCGTGCTAAGTTAAGATAGTTTGGAGCCGTGCTAAGTTAGGTCCGCTAAGGGCCCATGGTAAGTTAAGATAGCTAAGAGCCAATGCTAAGTTAAGATAGTTTTGAGCCCGTGCTAAGTTAGGATCGCTAAGAGCCCATGTTAAGTTAAGATAGCTAAGAGCCCATGCTAAGTTAAGATAGTTTTGAACCCGTGCTTAGTTTGGATAGCTAAGAGCCCATGCTAAGTCATGATAGTTTTGAGAACCAGGCTTAGTTAGGATAGCTAAGAGCCAATGCTAAGTTAAGATAGCTAAGAGTCCATGCTAAGTGAAGATATTTTTGAACCCGTGCTAAGTTAGGATAGCTAAGAGCCCATGCTAAGTCATGATAGTTTTGAGCCCAGGCTTAGTTAGGATAGCTAAGAGCCCATGCTAAGTTAAGATAGCTTGGATCCCATGCTAAGTTCGACTCTTCAAACATTTAGCTCACTTCCCAGGTTGTATAACGAAGTATTTCGACTAAGTCATGCATGATTATACAGCTATGTCAACATCCTTGTTACCTGTTGCCACTAAATCAACAGCAATCTGCTTTGAAACAAGCTCAGGTGAGAAGACGTGAACTTCCTTCAACGGATCCCTGAGCTCCAGCCCGGTACGAACAACAAGTCCAGTCTGAGGATTATTACAGCCATGGTTTCATGAGCTCCGATCACCGAGAGGCATCAGTGATAGAAATCATACAAAGAAGTCAGTATTTATATATATAAGAGAGGCCTGGGAACACAGTTCTGTAAGACGGAGTCATTATCTGGAGAACTTATTATGGAACGCAAACAGTAACCAGGAGACGCAAAGTCAATACGATGCAGGTCAAGGTCAATACAATAAACCAGAGAGGATCCGCTATCGTCGTTACTGAAGTCGGCAAAATCATCTTCTATCATCGGTGCAGTTAAGTGGAAATATAAACATATGGTCCACTGCCACACCGGCGGGCCTGGAAATACTCACTGCCACGGCCGTAACACCAGAAACCAAATTGTTGGGCGGGTTGGAAATGGAGAAAGGCAGCTCTGCTATTCTTAAATCTTTGGGGTATTAAAAAAGAATCAGGGTGAGAGGAGACAAACCACACTAGTATGTAAATTGAACGTCTTCATCCTGAAGATGTGGAATAGAGCTACAAGACCGTTTACATTCATTCCAAAGAAGGGCTCCTTCAGTTTGTGTAAGCTACCTGACTTCACCTCTTTACCTGCCTCCTCTGACTGACAGACTTCACCCTGAGTTAAGTTAAGAGCCAATATAGGTTCAGAGGGCTTAGAGTCCATTATAAGTTAAAATAGTTCAGAGCACATGCTAAGTTAAGGAAGCTTAGAGTCAATGCTACATCAAGATAGCTAGGAAAGTATGCTATGTTAAGATAGCTTAGAGCCAAGTTTAAGTTAAGGAAGCTTAGAGCCCAGTATAAGTTAAAATAGTTCAGAGCACATGCTAAGTTAAGGAAGCTTAGAGTCAATGCTACATCAAGATAGCTAGGAAAGTAGGCTAGGTTAAGATAGCTTAGAGCCAAGTTTAAGTTAAGATAGCTAAGAGTCCATGCTAATTTCGGCTCTTAACATATTAGCTCAACTCCCTCCAGCCAGAACTTTACTTTTTCGGTTATGAAAACGTTTCACCCGAGACCTTTGTTGCCTACACAATAATAAAAAGTTTTGTCTCACACCTTTGTACTGATTTCAAATGCTAGAATCACGGTCCGGCAGGAATAAGAGTAATACCTTCTAGTAGTTATCTGTTGTGTATCCTTGATTTTCATTATAATCTTTAATAATTGTGGCCGGAGAAAATGAACTAATCTGACCCTTCAGATGAAAACCAGGTTTCTTGGATTCAGCGTTCATTCAACTAGATGAAAAGTCATGAGCCACAAAAGGTTCTGTGTCACCAAAAGCCAGGGTTAGGGTCCAGACTGGGGTCAGGGGTCATATTTAATCGTAAAAGCAGAAAAGCATTAAATGTGTAGCATGAATTCTGTCAAAATCAAAATTGTCCTAATCGTGTTCGTAAAAAATAGAATTAGTTGGAATTTTTTTCAGGAGAAAGGGGCTTCCAGAATAAACTTCATCAAGATGTTTGTTTGTTTGATGAGCTGCTATGGCGACACAGGCTTCCTGGCAAACAGCATAGCTTGGATTCCTCAATCAAGGGCGCTGACTAACCGATGAATGCTGATGAATACTCACCAGTGATATGATGAACTGGAAGAAGAAAAAAACGTGGATCCACCACTCTGACTGAAATGATCTTTTTTCTTCTTCTTGTCTTTTGCTGGGAGTGAGTGGTGAGGAAAAGTTTGGGAACTGGAAGGAGGACAAAGTGTGCTGAAGTGATTTTTTTACATTCAATTTTTCTAAATCTTCTTCCCATCTGCGTTTGTGCGGTTCTTCTCAAAACGGCCCAAGAGTGAAAGGCCTCCACAGGAAAACCCTCCAGATGAGCAGTCGGACCTGTGGAGATGGATCGCTGTCAGACATTTGCTCAGCAGGTGCTTCCACGCCATTAGGCGGACATCTTTTAACCCCCTCATAGCCTCCAGTCAGACTTTAACAGCCCATTTAGTCCGACAGCTGAGCTGCCATTTAAAAAGAGCATGTTTATAGGGAAGAGCGACTCCTGCTGGATGTATTAAAAACTGCACTTTTAATTTGATCATGAGGCTGGCCCCCATTCCCACCTCCCACAAGGGAAAATTAGCCCCTTCCACACTAAAAAAAAAAAGAGATTTATGCCTCATAGGATGTTTTCCAACTTTATTTAAACAATAGAACTACAGATAAAAGATTTATTTAGATACGCTTATGAAATATTGTTGTTTTCTCTGTTTTACCCCCTATACTCCTTATTTTATCTTTGTTTTTCCTTTATACCTTCCCCGATAGATCTTCAATCCCTTTCTTTTCTATCTGTTAATGTTTCCTCTTTTTTATATCCGTCTTTAAAAAAATGTTATTTAATTTTTAATTTTTGTTTTCTTCTTCTACTGATATTCTCTGATCAGCCATAACATTATAACCAGGGTAAGTCATAATAGCCTTGATTTTATTCGTTACGGTGGGACCTGTCAGTGGTTGGTTTCTGGGTCGCCACAGCGGATCACCTGTTTCGATCCACAGCTCGGTACCCAGCTGGCTAATTGTACCAGTGATGGTATTTGTTAATCCAGGCTCCAACCGATCCGGTTCGGAGATCAGTTTTGTGTTGCGCATATGGGTTTGGCAAAGGTTTTACGTAGGATGTCCTTACTGACGCAACCCTGCTGATTTATCCGGGCTTCGGATCGGCATTAGAGGTACACTGACTTGTGACTGCTTTGTGGCAGAAGCGACTCTGACAAGGGTTGAATTGTGATGTCTACACAACTGGGTCAGAACACTTTCAAAACTGCAGGGGTTTTCAGGGTGTTTCCGGTCTGCAGTGGTTAGTATCTACCAAACAATTGGTGACCCATCATCACACAGATGATGCAGGACAAAGTTAGGGCCAGTTCTGGTAGAAAGTTTTCAGACTCAGAGAGAGACCTGCACAATATTTGGCCCGTGGTTTTAATGTTATGGCTGATCAAAGTACATAATGGAAGTGATAAAAGACCGTTGCCGTAACTTCCTACACTCAAATGTGGAGATGACCCGAAACCACTTCACCTTTTAAGCTGTACTGTAGGACGACCATCTGGTTGAATCTTTTTACTTCACTGGACTGATCAGAACCGGCGCTGAGAGACTCTAAACCTGGATCACAATGTTCATTTCTTGAGCTGATTTCAACATGAGGAGCAAACTAGAAATCTGGATGGCATATGATCCCCACATAAAACTAGGTCTCTGGCACCTCCATCAAAGTATCTGTCAAGACTTTGGACTCCGGCAGAACGAGGGATGAGGAGGCGGAGCTTAAAAAAGGAATATGAAGGAGCAGATCCTTTCAGAAAGAAGGTAAAAGTGCCGAAGGGTGACAAGCAACAAAGAGGGGCGGGAAGATGTGACTCACGCCAAAGCTCTCCAGTACGGACTGTCGTGTTCTGACAAAATGAGGATTAGGTAGAAGATTTGAAATAAAGGTGTGGGAAGGAGGTTGATGATTGATCTGAAGGAGGAGAAAGGGAGTAGAAGATCAAAGATCAAAAAGAGACATGGAGGAAGAAGGAGACTCCACAGTAAAGAGGGGACAGAAAGAGTAAAATGGACAGAAGGCAGAGGAAAGGAATATAAACCAGTTTAGGGTTCTACTGACTGGAGAGACACTAGAGACACATGATCACCCCACAGAGACACTAGAGACACGTCATCACCCCACAGAGACACTAGAGACACGTCATCACCCCACAGAGACACTAGAGACACGTCATCACCCCACAGAGACACTAGAGACACGTCATCACCCCACA